>CM035443.1:128123018-128253018 GCA_020310875.1 Ceratopteris richardii
ACTATTGTAAATTATTGTGGGAATGAAACATTGTTTACTCTTAAACTATGCAAAAACTAGGATTTGGGGAATGGGGGTTACTAAGAGTACTCAATGCATTCATATTCCCTTAACCACAAATTACAATACAGACCATAAAATTAAGATCAACTTAATAGATAATGGAATGAAGCATCGATCCCTACTCAGCGATAGGATAGAAGAAAGTCTATATATATTTCTGCACCAATATCTCAAACAAGGTTACAGCTGGTGCATGCCAACAACAATCCTTTTATGCATGAATGAACTTCTATACAATGATTATAAAGTAGTAGAGAGCTCATTTCTTGGGAAGTCTAAGAGCTTACGACAAACAACTTGGATAGGTGCACCTTCGGCAACCTAACATTGGCATGCACAATGGACCAAACCCACTTTATAAATAAGCTTTACATTTCATCATGATGGAGGGTGCATAATATGGTCAATATCGTACAAAAATTCAAGAACATCAAAAGTTTCTTTAATCTAGTAAATTAAATTTTCAGCTTCATTTTGGAAATCTTCCTCTAAACATTTGAGAGTGCCCCAATTAGCCTTGAAAGCACCTTCTACCACTTTAGCCTCTAAAAATTCCCAAGTAATCGCTTCCACGAATGATTGGCTATCTATAGTTGCTTCAGTCAGTTGAGAAGCAAGTTTGGAAATAACTTCTTCCTTCTAGAACATAGCCAAATCCTTCGATTCTACAAACTATTGTGATTCTATTTGCACTTTCTTAAGTTTTGTAATCTGGTTTTCTTTATGTGCTAAGATCTTAGCTTTGTGTGAAATAGCATACTTAGCATCTTGCAACTGAATTTTGAGTTCTTTAATACTATTCAACTAAGCTATGTCTGCCTGCAAATTATCATTCAAAGAAAGAATCTATGAAGATAATCCTTCTTTTTCTATCATCAACTCTCTTTCTTGGTTCTATAGTAAATCTCTATATGACCTCACTCTCTGCAATTCATCTTGAACTATGTGTAAATATTCTCACAGAAATTGTTGTTCTTCTTCACCTTCTTCTAACTAGGCTTCCATATTTAGTAATTTGGTCTTCACAGTCTTAACTTTCTTAGCAGATATATTAGCTCTTCCCACCAAAGTATCCTATAACTCTACATTTTGCTATGTAAGACAAGTAATTTCTTCCCTAAGTTTTTGTACTTCTACATCCTCACATCTGGATATTGCTTCATCTTTTTCCATTTGTAATGAACAAAGAGCTAACAATCTAGCCGCGTCCACTATTTTATGCAAAGATATGTGATAATCCTTTAAAAACCAAGGATACATACAAGATGAACATCCTATAAAAGGAAACTACACACAATCGGAATTGGTACCCCATGGATCTTTGATTTGTTCATTAAAGGTAGGGAATTGTAAAGTACCTTTTGATGAATTAGTCCTAGATTTACGAGTTCAAGACACTTGATCTCTTTGTGTCTATGATTGGTCACTTATTCTATTAAAAAATATCATAGTTTTTATTTTCTAAGAGAAAAGTAGTTAACTTTGAAACTAGAGATGACAATTGGATGGCAGATTATTGTTAATGGAAAATTTGTGTTTGAGAATGAATTGCACAAATGTTTATTGTGATTTTTAAATGGAATAAATGAGAAGTATGGAAGGTAGCATCTGCACTATGCACTCGTACACATGCCAATGCCCTTTTACTTTTTACATGATTGTCGGTGTTTAATGATCAACTATCTTGTAATTTGTTTTCTTTTAAGAAACATTATTTCTCTTTATTTCGTAGTGATTTGGTTGGGAGTGTGACCCTACAGGACTCCTCTTAGTCCACAAAATACAAGGCTTTAAAAATATGTCATTTCATCATTAAGAACAATTTTAAATAGACAATTTGTGGTCCTTTTTTTCATTTTCATCACTTTGGCGCTTCTTTTCTCTTTTTCACAACATTCTCCAAACGCACACTTTCACATGCCAAATTTTAATATTTCCTACTTCTTACCTCCTTTCTTACCAAATGAATGCTATGAAAATGTGGATGCCAAATTAGTGTTGAAATATAAAGCTTAACATGTGATGATCAAGGATAACCTGTACCACATTGCTTCTTTGAATTTATAGTGGTTATGCCCATATATGTCAGGGATACTTTCACTAAGTTTCACCATATCTATCTATCGAGGGTGATGGTAGATTTATTTTTTTGGGAACTCACTCATTCACAAACATTAGGGATTTCTTTATGTACTCCTCTTTATTTATTGTACTGGTTGTATTGTTGTAGCATTTCATTCTTGTAAATTCTCTTTATGTAATAGGAGAAGTAGAAGAAGATTATTTTTCCTGCCTCAATATGTATGTGCTCCTCTCCTTGAGCATGAGAGTGTGTCAGAGCTCTCTTGTCTCGAATCTCTTGACATGGTATCACAGTGAGTCTGACTCTAAAGAGCTCATGAAGAAGGATAAAAATGAAGAGTCCATTAGAAGGTGTGGAGAATGCATGCTTCATAAATGATCTTAGATTCGCTAAAAATTTGTATTTTGAGCTTGTAAGATATGAGCCACAAAAAACAAGTCAGTTTGTAGAACTATAACTTGGGATCTGTTTGGCATCTCTCAAATATTTTAGATCCAAAATTCCAAGCAATTCCATGTATTATTGATACACAAAAAAACTATGTTTTTTCATGATCAGACTATCAAGTCACAATGTGATAGTGTCCAAGTAGAGGTACTGCTTCTAGTGCTTTTGTAGTATTGTAAATTTTTGTGGGAATGGAGAAATAAAAAACTAGGATTTGAGGAATTGGGGTTATTGAGAGTACTTAGTGCATTTCTATTCCTTTAACCACAAATTACAAAATAGAATTCGTAAAATTAAGAAGATTAGAACTAGCACATGCCAACAACAATCATTTTGTGCATGGATGAACCTCCAGACAATGGTTATGAAACAATAGATAGTTAATTTCTTGGGAAGTCTAAGAACTTACGAAAAATACAACTTGGATAGCTACACCTTTGGAAACCTAACATTGGCATGCATAGTGGACCAGACCCACTTTATAAATAAGCTTTACATTTCATCATCCTGGTCTGATGGAGGGTGCATAGTACTATGAATATTGTACAAAAATTCATCAAAAATTGCTTTTATCTATTTAATTAAATTTTCAGCTTCACTTTGGAAATGTTCCTCTAAACATTCTAAAGTGCCCCAATTAGCCTTGAAAGCAACTTCCACCACTTTAGCCTCTACGAATTCCAAAGTAACCATATCCAGGAATGACTGAGTACTTGCAATTACTTGAGCCAGTTGAGAAGTAACTCTGGAAAGAATTTCTTCCTTCTCGACCAAAGCCAAATCCTTTGATTCTATGAACTGTTGTAATTCTGTTTACACCTTCCTAATTTTTGTGATCTTGTTTTCTTTATCTACTAATATCTGAGCTCTTGTTTGAAATAGCCTACTTAGCATCTTGCAAATGAATTTCTAGTTCTTTAATACTATTCAACTTAGCTATATCTTCCTCCAAATTATCATTTAAAGAAACAATCTGTGAAGATAATCCTTCATTTTCTATCATCAACTCTACTACTTGGTTCTACAATAAATCTTTATCTGATCTCACTCTCTACAATTCGTCTTGAACTATGTATAACTGCTCTCACAGAACTTGTTGTTCTTCTTCACCTTCTTCTATTTGGGCTTCCATATTTAGTAATTTGATCTTCATAGTCGTAACGTGATTAGTAGATATATTAGCTCTTCCCGCCAAACTATCCTACAACTCTGCATTTTATTATGTAAGACAACTAATTTCTTCCCTACGTTTTTGTACTTCTACATCCTCATGTCTGTGTACTGCTTCACCTTTTTACATCTATAATGAACAAAGAGCTAAAAATCTAGCCGCATCCACTCTTTTTACGGCAAGATATGTGATAATCATTTAAAAATCCACTGTATATACAAGATGAGCATCCTATCAAAGGAAAGTGCATAGGACCAGAATTGGTACCCATGGATCTTTGATTTCATCGTTAAAGATAGGGAATCGTAGAGTACCTTTCAATCAATGACTCCTTGATTTAACAATTTGAGACACTTGATTTGTTTGTGTCCATGTCTCGGTTTGGTCCATAGTATGCTAGGAAGTTGATGCGTGTTGCTCCAAAAACTGAGACTTTTGGAGTGATTCCTACCTCCATAGCTCCTCGTGCTCGACTTCTTCCTCAACTTGTCATTCTTGCCTCCTAATCAACTTCTTCCCTACTACCAAGCGGTGTTGTTTTGCCTCCTTTTTTGCCATTTCTTCTTCCCTTCAAGCTTCTTCCTTTTGGAAGGTCAAAGAGGTCACCTGCTCATGCATCTTTCTAACTCTCTCCTCCTATACCTGTCGGAGCACTTCTTGCACAATATTTACCTTTAATCTCTTGTCAGTGAGACTAGCCTCCATCTCTAGCACAAGAGCCTTGGTCTTTCCTCGATGCTTGCGTTTTTGTAGGAACACCATCTCTGCCACCTACTTCGCCAATCGTACTACAATTCTTGTACCTATCAGAATCAAAGGACAAAAGGAAATACCTAATTTGGTGTCGATTTGTTGAACTTTCTTCAACACAAGGTAGAGGCATTGCACTTCCCTCTTCATCTTTTTGAAGAGAATTTCAGCCCAATTCATAGCCACTCCCACTTCATCAACTTTTATTAGCAGCAAATATAGAGTTTGCGAGATGCCATATTGCTTGGTCTGCAAAATAAGTGCAAGTGTAGATAATCTTAATCCGAGCTTCCAAGGGGAAGTGTCTGAAAGTAGAACATTAATATACTCTCATAAGCACAATTTTCCAAACATTCCCTCCATCTCTTCAATTGATATGATGATAACGTGCATTGTAATCCCTTCCATGCTGAGTCTTAACTGTTGTGCGATATAAGGCACATCCAACCTCATTATCGTATCATCGTTAATCTACAACTTAAAAGATGTTTAGTGTTTTTCCTCTTAGTCCATCCGTTTATTCATTTGTACTAGAGACATGAACAACATTGGATGGATGAACAATTGTTGCGAGTCTACCATCACGTAGTCCATCAGCTCCCTCACTCAGAACCATTCCAACATGAGCTAAGTGAGGCACTGAGGGATCAAAAGCACATGCACATCAAGAAACTTGATTTGGTTAGGGATTAACTTAGACATCATCTTATTGATCAACTCAATAATCACACAAAGTTTACATAGCAATTAGAAAGTGTGATCATGAAGCCATCAGATCTTATAACGACTCATGGCTTGAATTCCACTCCAAAGAGCAGTGATTACACTCAATATGCAGTTAAGATACTATATCTACAATCAAAGTTAGTGGAGATATCTCAAAATGTTATCGAGTTTGCATGACTTGGTGCCATTGCAAGGTAGCTAATCCTCATATTAATTCACTAGAGCCATTGCATGCAAAGTTTTTTTTTTGTGCATTGATCAAATTTCAAGACAAATGGTAAGACCAAAGTTTTGACCCATTAATGAGATTCCATAGAAATTCACTATTTAAGGTTGCTAACTGGAAGACTGTTGGACCAATTTTGGAATGGATCCAAAAAGGACTGGTCCATCATACTTTAAATTTGCCAGCTTGACGCATTATCTTGGAGTGAAGAAACAAAACTAAATCCCCACACTAAAAAAGAGGTGTCTTCAAATGTCGATCATGCCATCTGATTTGGGGATGTTGAACTTCATACATGAGACTAAAACTCTAATACCACAGATCTTGCAAAGGTCAGAGAGCCTCTAAACAATAGATAGAAGATTCTTCTGGGACTAAGTGTTCCTAAACCGCAATCTGGAGGCTAGACACTACAAATTCCATCAAAGCAATAACTTATAAGCCATATACTACTTTGAAAAGAGTAAAACCTTTTAGGACCTTATAAGCAATAGGGTAATCTCATAATATAGTAGGAAGGTACTGCTCCCATCTATCCGATCACTCTAAAAGCATTTCATGAAGCATGAGTAAAAGAACTTTGTTGGTGCTTGCATGAGATTAATAATGAGTATTGAATTCATGCTCAATGTGATAATAGTATGTAATATAAGAAATGCTTTTTTGTCTAAATCTCGTGAATAAGTTGATTTAAGAAATGATTTTTGCAGTCTAGAACCAATTCAAAACAAAGAAATAACTATTGTGTAAGCATCGGTGTGACAATGCTTGTAGTAGCATGATGTAAGGCCCAAGCTTCAAGCCATCGACTATTGTAATCTATACATGTAAGAATAAAGGTATGTCCAAAATGAGTTGTGGGAGGTCAAATACGACCAATGCAACCTAATCCCCATTTTTGAAATGGTTATAAAGGAAGAACATGTTGACCAGGGAAATGATGCACTACACAAGTTTCTCCAATGAGTTGACAAGGGTCACATGATCCAACATAAGCATGAACATCATTTTGCATAGTAGGCCACCATAAGCCACTAGACAAAATCTTTTGAATTGCTAAATACACTTGCAAATGTCCACTTATGGATCCATCATGTGCTTCAAAAATAATTGTATGCACTTCATGTGGGGGGACACATCCCAACCAAACTCATCTTAAATATCTAAAATATAGTTTATCTAAAATCGTAGAGAATCTTCGAGTGTGTAGTGCTAGCTTTCTCTAGGTTGTAGATCGTAAATGTGCAAGGGGAACTCTAATTGCCAAGAATAACATCACCTCCTCATACCAAGTTGGATCACTAGATGTACAGTTATTTGCTTCAATAACTAGTTATTTGCTTCAGTAACTTGAGAAATCTCTACATTAGGGAAAGAATCATCAATGCCAATTGGAGGTTCACCATTATCCAAATGATATGAGAAATGAGAAATGACATGTGAAGATCCAAGCCAGTGAACAACATCATACTCATATTCTTGTAATAGTAGTACCCATCGGGCAAGTCGGCCAGCTAAATTCTACTATTTTACCCAAATAAAGTAGAGAAGAATAGTCTACATGAAAAGTAAAAGGATGACCCAATAAGTAATGTCAAAATTTTTTTATCAAGTAGATAAGGCTGAGGCATTCCCTTTTAATCATCGAATATTTCTATTCTCCATTACTGAGTGGTCTACTAGCATAATAGAGGGGCCAATAATGACCAAACTTTTGCATCAAAAGTGAGCTAATAATAATATCTGAAGCATCCATGAAGACAAAGAGATGATTCTAGTCGAGATCTTGGAGATGTTGATATATTTAGGTAGTGATGTGTGTGAACACTCTAGGACCGCCGGGGCACTTTTTTCCCTCTTTAGGAGGTTTTTTTCCCCCGGCTTGTATATACGCCTATTGCCCTAATGGGCTACTTATCTTTGTACATTCTCTAGTAATACATTCAGTCTTGTGTGTTGTGCTCCAAGCTTCTTCTTCTTCCTTGTGTTGTTCGCGTGCTTCCGCAGACGTCTATCTCCAACAATTGGTATCAGAGCAGGTCGTCGCTTCTTCTAGGGCGCCGTCGACACTCCTCCGTTTGCAGTCTCAGATTCGCACGAAATTTGGTGAGCATACTCAGGGTGTTTTCGAGATCAAAACAACTTTGCTATGTTGTGCCGAAATCGCGATCTGAGCTCGTTTCGGCCTCCGAACGCACTATCCTAGCGCTTGTGCAGGCTATTTCGTCCTTTTGTGCCAAAGGTATATACCAGTTTTTGTTTGCCAGTTTAAGCGTCTCGAAGTCTGCTACAGGTCTAGCAGAACTCGTCTGGGCAGTTCTGTTCAACTTTTTGAGATACAGTCAATTTTCTGCATCAAGGTATTTTAGTCACTGGCCATGGCTGAAAGCAATGATGTATTTCGTATGTTGGCTGTTGAGGATAATTTGGATGGTACCAACTACCCATTATGGGCTTATATGATGCGACATGTACTGGTTGCAAAAGGATTGTGGAACATTGTGCAGGGTCTTGAAAGACGTCCTGTTACACCTGTAACGACAGGTACTGCAAATACAGGTGTTGGAGGTGCTGGAGATGATGAAGATGGTGTCGAAGATGATATTCCACATATTCATGTTCGTGCTGCTGTTTCTGTTGCACCTACTGCAGAGCAGATTCGTTGGGATGGCAGAGATGCCCAGGCACATGCATTGATAGCCTTGTCTGTCAAACGTGCCATTATTCCTCACATTCGCTCTTGCAGAACAGCAAAGGATGCTTGGGATACACTTACCACTTTGTACCAGGCTAGGAATGAGGCTCGTGTTGCTTACCTCCGAAAACAGTTGGAGAGTGAGCACATGAATGAAGGTGATTCTATGGACAGTTTTCTTACAAAGATCAAAGACCTGAAGGAACAATTGATTTCTGCTGATGAGGTTATACCAGATAGCTCACTTGTGCAGACCGTTCTGAATGGTCTTCCTGATTCATATCAGAGTTTTGCCTCTACTCTTCGGTTGATGATGAAAGGCAATCCGAATGCCTTGTCATTTGAGTAATTAGTCTCTGTTCTGTTGTAGGAAGATCAGTCCAGGCAGAACAAGTCCATTATGCGTGTTGCAGATCAAGCTTTCCTGGCTAGTCAGAAGGGCAAAGGAAAATGGAGCTCTTCTACTAGTAAGCAGAAATCTGCAAATGCTGCACAATCGAAGAACCAGGATAAAGATGAAAAGAAATCAGAAAAGCAGAAATTGTTCTGCAAGTACTGTAAAGGAAATGATCATATTATAAAGAACTGTCCAAAACTGGCTGCTAAAGAGGCAAAGAAGAAAGAGGCTGGAATGGTTGTTGCAGAGGCCTCTACACCAAAAACAGAGTCTGCAAATCTTGTGCAGGAAGAAGAATGGGCGTTTACTACTGTCTGCAGTTTTGACCCATCTTCATATGATCAGTGCATGTCTGCAGTAGACTCAGATATTTGGTACTTTGACAGTGGGGCGACCAAACATATTACCTCGCAGCGTAGTTTCTTCTCTTCACTCGAGCCTGCCCCTACAGGGAATACTGTCACATGCGCCAATAACTCCTCTTATCCTGTTATGGGAGTTGGTAAGATCATTCTGACTACTGCTGATGGTAGTTCTTTCACTTTGTTAGATGCTTTATTTGTGCCAGGGATAAAAAAGAACCTGTTATCAGTTTCTGCATTAGCAAGATTGGCTTGGTTGTGAAATTCGTTGATGACAGGTGTACAGTTCATGATCTCTCAAATGGCGATGTGATTATTGCTTCTGGCATTTTATGTCGTGGGCTGTATAAGCTCATAGACTATGAAAGATCTGTGAATGATTCGGCATGTGCAGTTCATGATTCTCAGGCTACGTCAGATGCAAAGCTTTGGCATGCACGCTTTGGTCATCTGAATTTTGCTAGTTTGTTACGCCTGCAGAAATCTGAAATGGTGTCCTCTTTGCCCAAACTTGAGGCACCTGAAAAACATGTTTGTGAAGGCTGTATTTTGGGCAAAATGCAGCGTTCTTCCTTTCCAAAAGATGGTTCAGTTCGGGCTACGCAGAAATTGCAGCTTGTACATAGTGATGTCTGTGGTCCTATGCAGACACCCTCTTTTGGAAACCTTTACTTCGTGACTTTCATTGATGATTTTTCCAGGCATGCATGGGTATATCCACTCAAAGCAAAGTCCGAAGTGTTCATGTGCTTCAAACAATTTTTGGTTTTAGCTGAAAATCTGTCAGCATGTAAAATGGGCACCCTCCGTTCTGATCGAGGGGGGGAATATATGTCTTAAGATTTTAATGCATTTCTGGCTGAACGTGGGATAAAACACCAGTGTACAGTGCCGTATACACCTCAACAGAATGGAGTTGCTGAACGAAAGAACAGGTCACTCATGGAGATGGCGAGGTGCATGGTCAAAAGTCAGGCTTTACCACAGTTTCTGGCTTGAGGCTGTCATGTGTGCAGCATATGTACTGAACAGGTGTCCCACTAAAGCGTTGCAATCTATCACTCCATATGAGGCTTGGCATGACCGCAAGCCATCTATTGCTCATCTGCATGTTTTTGGTTGTTTGTCATATGCATTAGTGCCTGAACAACATCGCAGAAAATTGGATGATAAGGCAGTAAAATGTATTTTTGTTGGGTACAGTTCTGAAAGTAAAGGCTATCGTCTGTATCATCCACAGACTAAACGCATTTTGGTTAGCCGTGATGTTGTCTTTGTGGAAGATGCTATTCAGCCATCGCTTTCATGTACTAAGGAGACATCTGTTAGCTCCAAAGACATGTATGATACTTTGATGCCTCTTTTTACAGGTGGACAGGCTAGTGATGGTCCTAATGAGGCAACTTCTCAGCCTTTCCAGGTTTCATATGATGATGCAGATCATTCCATTTCTGATGCAGATTTACATGATGCACTTGTTGATGAGAGAGCTGATATTGAGCAGGCAAAAACTATGCCAAAATGGCTGGTGCAGACTTTGCGTGACAGCAAATTAGATGCACCTTTGTCATATCGTACTTGTTCAGGCTCTCATAGTGCCTCCTTTGCATCAGATTGCTATGCTATGGCTGCATCTAGTCTCTGTGATGAGAATGAGCCTGTTTCTTTTGATGAAGCACAAAATTCAGAAAATTGGATGGCTGCTATGCAATCTGAATATGATGCTATAATGAAGAATGGTACATGGTCTTTATGTGACTTGCCTCCGGCAAGAAGGCCATTGGCACTAAGTGGGTATACAAGCTGAAGCGTAAACCTGATGGTACAGTTGACAGGTATAAGGCTAGGCTTGTTGCAAAGGGTTATGCACAGGAAAGAGGCATTGATTTTGATGAGACCTTTGCACCTACATGCCGTATGACTACTGTTCGCAACATTTGTGCACTTGCAGCCCATCATGGTTGGAATGTACATCAGTTGGACATTGAAACAGCATTTTTGAATGGTGACTTGCATGAAGAAGTGTATGTTTTTCAGCCCCGTGGCTTTGTGCAGAAAGGGCATGAAAACCAGGTTTGCAGGTTAAAGAAGGCATTATATGGTTTAAAGCAAGCACCACGTGCTTGGTATGAGAAAATACATGCCTATCTGATTGCACATGGTTTTGAGAATAGTCCAACTGAAAGCACCTTATATGTTAAGCGTGCTAATGATGTGCTTCTGATCATTGTTGTCTATGTTGATGACATGCTGCTCACTGGTCCTATTGAGACACATATTGCTGATTTTAAGGCTGATTTGCATGCCTCATTTTAGATGTCTGATTTGGGGCATTTGCATCACTATTTGGGCATTCAGTTTATGCACGTTGATGGTGGAATGGCTTTGTGTCAAACGAAATATATTGACACATTATTGCAGCGTTTTGGCCTTGAAGACTGTAAGCCTATTGCCACTCCTATGGAGACAGGTTTACGATTGAGTCTTCATGATGCTAAAGATGCATTTGATGTTGTTCTCTATCAGCAGGCTATTGGATGCTTGATTTACTTATGCATTACTCGGCCAGATATTCAGTTTGCTGTCTCACAGATGAGCAGGTTTATGCATTGCCTAGGAGTCACGTATTGGAAAGCGGTTAAGCGCATCTTTCGCTACTTGAGTGGTACTCGGCTACTTGGGTTGTTTTATCCCAAGGGGGGATCACTACCGCCAGATTTGCATGCTTTTTCTGACTCAGATTGGGCTGGTTGCTATGACACTCGTGTGTCCACCAGTGGTTTTTGCTTCATGCTTGGTAGCTCATGTATATCTTGGTTGAGCAAGAAGCAGCCTACTGTGGCCACTTCCAGTTGTGAGGCTGAGTATAGGGCAGCTTTCACAGCGACTGTTGAGTGTGTGTGGCTCAGACGCCTTATGGCTGATTTGGGTGTTGGCCAGTCTTTTGCCACCACCATCTTCACTGACAGTCAGAGCGCATTGGCAGTTGCGAGGAACCCTGTGTTCCATGCTCGCACTAAGCACATTGAGGTGCATTATCACTATGTCAGGGAGAGGTTCTCTGCTGGGGAGATCAGCTTGGCATATGTGCCCACGCAGGAGAACATTGCAGACCTTTTTACGAAGGCTCTGCCTAGGGAGAAGTTTGAAGCTTTCCGCAAAGCTTTGGGCTTACTTCCTTTTGTGGAGTGATTTCCACATAGCTTGGCACTTCCTTATACATGAGTGCGAGCTCCTTGTTCACCGCATCACTCCCAGGGGGGATTTGTTGATATATTTAGGTAGTGATGTGTGTGAACATTCTAGGACCGCCGGGGCACTTTTTTCCCTCTTTAGGAGGTTTTTTTCCCCCGGCTTGTATATACGCCTATTGCCCTAATGGGCTACTTATCTTTGTACATTCTCTAGTAATACATTCAGTCTTGTGTGTTGTGCTCCAAGCTTCTTCTTCTTCCTTGTGCCGTTCGCGTGCTTCCGCAGACGTCTATCTCCAACAGGAGAACTACTGCTTTAATGAGAAGGGGTTTCAATATCTAAAAGCAAGATCATATTTCATATTCCAGTAGAGTTCAATCGACTTCACATGAGCCAAACTATTAGAGAATAGCAATATGGTCCAAATATCACAAGTATCGATCATTCCACCTAATTTGACCTAAGAACCGTAAAAATTCCTTACGGGATTGCGGTGGAGGTGCTTCCAATACTACTTGAAATTTATCCGGGTCCACAACAATACCATCCTTAGAAATTAAATATCCTCATAACTTTCCATATTTCACACCGAAAATGGACTCAGCATGACTTAGAAGAAATTTTGCAAATGATCAACTTGATTGCTAGAGAGAGAAAGATCACCTAGAAAGACTCCCATAAAGCTAGTTAAATATGGGGCAAAAATTTGATGCATGCAATGTTGAAAAGTGCTCAGATCATTTCGAAGTCCAAACCATATTACCATACATGCAAAAACTCCGTAGTTGTTAATGAAAGATATTTTAGGGATGTCCATCTCAGCCATCCAAACCTCATTGTAACAACTAAAACCATCCAAAAAAGAATAGATTTCCCACACAACCACTTCGTCCAACATAATGTCCAACAAGGGTAAAGGAAAAGGACCTAGAATTGTAGTGGACTTGATTTTTCGGTAATCAACACAAATCTATAAGTACTTATTTTTTTCAAAGCTATCATAATAGGTGAAACCCATTCAAGATATTCAGTAGGGACTATGAATCCCAACCCATAATAATCTATCAAATTCCTCCTTCATCTGTTTAGCAAAATTTGGGTTCATAGGATAACGTTGTTGAATCACCAGTGACACATTTAGTTTCAACTAAATTTTATGTTGGCAAATACGAGGATCTAGATCTTGCAATATTTCAGCATAATCCTAGGCAAAAACATCTTTAAACTCAATCAAAAGCAAAATTAATAGAGTCCAAAATATAGAATCCCCTAAAAGGAGGGCAGCACCACCAGTAAGGTAGGAGAGCTCATTCCAATACTTAATCCTCTCAGTATTATAGTTAGCAGCATAAATGCTGACAATAGTATAATTAATTGGCTCTTTAGATTTGAGCACCACCCATTGATTAGTTTCACTAAAAAAGCAGTCTTCAACAAAATGGAGAAGGTTAGAGAGAATACCAATGACTGCACTATCTTTACCATTGTTATGCTTGGTGTAATACCAACTATGCTTGTTGGAAGAAATTTGAAGATAAGCATGCAGGTCGAATCCCCCATCCCTGAGGTCTTGGAGACAAATGATGTCAGGGATAAGAGAGATATCTCTCAACCAATTATTGAAGAATTTTCCTTGAATCGAATCTGTTAATCCTTTCATATTAAGGGAAACTAGCTTGATCAAATCCATTTATTCATAGCAAGCAAAAAAACATAGTTGAAGGTCTCCAAGGAACAACAAAATATCAGGACACTAAACACAGAATTTCCTAAAGTCAAGCAGTTCATTTTTTGTGATTTTTTATAACCATACTAGAGACCCTGACTGCTTCTTTCCTTTTGGCCTTACCCTTATTTGGGATATGATTTTTAGGACTTGAAACTTGGGGCATCTCCACATCATCAACCACAACTTGATTAAACTAAAAATTCTTCATTTTTTCTTATCAAACTAGTTGGGTTGATTACAGAATTGACCATCACCTTGTTGCTCTTTTTCTAAGTCTTCATCTCATGAGGAAGAGTGATGTGAGGAGCTACGTGATCTGGAGGCAGTAGTCTGGTTTCTTTTGTTTTCCACATAAGTCCACTCACCTTCTAACTCTTGTTTTTGCTTTTCACTGTCCACATGTGAAGAGGAAGGATCCTCAACTCTTATTTGAGTCTCTTGGTGATGTTGCTGATTTCCGATACAATCATGAGGACTATCTTCCAAAATTTGAAAAGGATTAATGGACATTGTCTAATAACACATCATAGTTATTACCCCAATTATTGTAAGTCTTTTTTTCTTTATTAAAAAAACCTCTTTTGAGTAGTCCCTATTTTAGCAGTACCTTCTTTGGTGATAACTTTCTCGTGAACTTGTCGAGGAGATTTGGAATCAACTTTTATCTCTTTTTTACTAGAGTGGAGCCCTACCATGTGCTCAGGATGCCATGTGGCCTGAGCGCTTCACCCCCAAACTTTGACTAGAGGACATATTGTTCTGCTTTTGATAAAATTCGGAAAGCAATCGAGAAAAATCAAATTCATCATATTGTGATTTCCTTCTTGAAACCCACCACTGGAGTCGCCACGCTCTAGAGCGCGACCAAGGAATCATGCTGGCGACGAGTGAACTTGAATCTCACCACATGTCTGTAGACAATGTGCCAAGCAGGCCTTGTTGGCGGATCTGAAAACGTGGTGAGCCACGCAAAGTGATCTCTAGCATGTTTGTGAGAATGAAAGTGCACTATATGGCTATAGTCCCACCATCCCCCACGAGTGTCCTCTACAGACTACTACTAGTAACATACTATTGATGAGACTCGTGAGTCGTGAGTCCTCACCCGAGAGTCAGAGAGTGTAACACATTAGAACATGTGGCTGACGGTCGACGGGGCAGGTTTTGCCATTTATCGAGGGTGGGGCACGTTTGGTCAAAGATCCCAACAGAAGGGCTGCACTTGTGCTGAATCACCAGAATTCTTATCGAATGGTGAAGCCCACAATTGCTCGAGCCCTCATTTCCTGAAGTAGGGAGCCACTCAAGCAGACAGCAGGGACAAAATCCTTGCTCTATCTGTGACTAAATATATGCATACATAAGAATCATATTTAAGTTTGCAAATTATTCTGTTTTCTTAATAGCAACAATAAAAGTAAAATTAATGAAAAGAATTGTACAACCTCATGTAGCGGGCAAGAGCCCACACATCACCTAAGAAGGCTACAAAGATACGTGCAAATCGTCCTTGCATGTTATATGTTTATGCATCTATTTCCATGCCACATTTGTAGGTTTATACTCACTCTGTTGTCATGAGTGTTTGTATTTATGTGGATAACATATACATTTGCAATTATGATGATGGACGTAGCCCCATACATTTTAGATATCTGTCAGGGGAGCACTACATTGTACTCTCTGACTAGACTAGACAAGATCTCGAAAATACACTTCTGATTACAAGAACACCCACAAAGGGAAAATGATACAAGAATATGTGATCGATACAAGAACTCTCACAACTTGAGACTGATAGGTATGAATAACAGGACTAGAGATGATACACAAGATCCCACAACCCGGGATCATAACTATGAAGCAAGATATCTGGATTACAAGAACTCCCTTCTAGGCGATGAACTAGATACAAGAAAGAAGTCAACAACATCGCATACTATGAGATTACAAGAGGACAAGATAGGATATCCAAGAAGTAGATTAGAACAAAGAACAAGATAAGAACTAGAACTGGAACTTGGAGAGTACTTACTTGGCGGTCATGACTCCTTGAGCTCCCAAGACTGGTATTGGAAAGACTGAGAATGAATGTGGCCAACCCCTCCTTATATAGGTTTTCCAAGGGCGGTTCAAGGGTGGTTACAAGTTGATGATGTCATTGATGATGTCATCAATTTGAAGCATTGTCTCTGGATGTCGGAATCAAGCAACAAGACAGTCAATCTTAGGGTTTCGGCATGTTTCGGATGCAATGGAAGCATTAATTTCTCCAAAATCTGAGCCAATCATGAGATATAGAAAGTCACATGGAATCTAAGGTTTAATATGGTTTCCTTGTCCATGACACCACCTCCCTCTCAAGCAACGAGTTCCACGAGGAGTTGTTATTGTTAGTATATGATCAATGTCTACCCCTCATGAATGTATGCACATTTTGTAAGGCCCCCATTATGAGGAGAAGCCAAGCGTGCATTACCCAATTGATGGGAATCCCAACTTGCATGTTGGATGAAGGTCATATTGGACCATGTAAGATATTTGTAAGGTAAGGGAGTTACCAGGGTCCCTAGTTGTGGGGTCCGGGGCAGCGGGGAGAAGCCCCGGCTGGGGGGTCCAAGGGGGCCAGCAGACCCCCTGGCTGGGGGGTCCCCGAGGGCCAGCGGGCCCCCTGGTGGGGGTCCGAGGGCAGTGCCCTCGACGCGACAATAAAGGGAATATTCCATGGAATATTTCCTATCGGAGTCAGAAATCATTTATATTTGTTAGGTCGGTTCAATCGGCCTAAGCCGTATATGGCAATTACGCAGGCGATGGCCGCCCACGCTCTACCGCCCATGTATAGCCGTCCACGAAAGACCACCCATGATCCTATATATACATGACTTCTACACTACCTGAGACATGGAATTGAGCTAGCATACCTCTACCTTGTATCTCCCTATCTAGAGTTGTCTAGATCACCATTTAAGCTCTACCTTGAGAGCGCACGGGTGGAAAACGCCATCATCTTTGTACTTGCTGCTAGTAAAAAAATTGTTGAGATTCTCCTATATCTGTTATCTTCTCTGCTATTGCTCCTGTGTTATATTGCGTAGCTATTGTCTTACATGGTATCAGAGCCATAAGGTTCGAATAACTGAGAAGTATCACTATTTTAGCCTACTAGCAAATTAGAATATCAATAGATTATTCGAGTGATTACATGATGGCTTCATCGTCAAACACTGGTCTTGGTGTTTCAGCTAATGTTAATGCTGCACCTATTCGAATTTGCCCACCTTCATTCACTGAAGGGAAGCTAGGTGGAACCAACTATACACTGTGGAAGTTCAAAATTTATGCAATTTTGGACTCTTATGAATTACTTGACACTATCATGGGACCAATGGGATTGGATCCAAAGCCTATACCAGTTGAAGATCCAGCAAATTGAAGATTGATGATTCAGCCAGATCTAGATCTTCTACCAGCTTGGAAGAGGCGAAATGTTGATGCATTATGTGCGATTGTCACTAGTGTAAGTGATTCTGTGCTTACTTTATTTCAACATACTACTAAAGCACATGAGGCTTGGAGCATATTGGCTCATGAATATGAGACCAAGAACCACACTAGGATACAGAATTTAGAAAATCAGTTGGCAAAAGAAAAGCATTCTGATTCTGAAAAGGTTGAAGATTTTATCAAATGGATAAAACATCTTCAAGATCAATTGGCTACAGTTGGTGTTGTTATAACACCAGAAGAGCTGGCTCGAAGATGTGTACATGTTCTTCCAGCAAAGTATGATGGATTAGTAACAGCTCTTAACACTCAGGTAAGACCGACTCCTCGTACATTTGAAGAGTTTTGTGTGATGCTTTTAGAAGAAGAGATGCGGCTAAAGAATCGGCAAAGTACAAGTGATGTTGCATTCTCAGCAAATGCAAAAGGTAAAGGCTCTTCTAATGGATCAAAGAAGAAGCCAAAGAACAAAAACTTCACATGAAGTTGCTTCTATTGTGAAAAGAAAGGCCATGCCATCAAGGATTGCAGAAAGAAGCAAGCTGATGAATGGAATGAGACTGTAAAATCATTGTGGAAGAACAAAGAGTCTGCAAACAACACAGAGCTGGAACTTTGGGTAGCTATTAAAGAGGTATGCTCATTTGCTCAAGCTCGTGTTGATGAAGCATGGATTTTAGATAGTGGAGCTTCTCGCCATATGACTAGTAAAAAGGATTGTTATAGTTCCCTAGTGCCTCTGCGGGAATCCATCAATGTAGTGGTGGGAAATGACTCCAAAGTGTCTAGCATCTCTTTTATCACTGCTCTAGGTGTTGAGAAAAAGTTATCCGATGTTCTCTATGTACCTACACTTAAAAGAAATTTGTTATCAGTTTTTGCAATAACAGATCGTGGACTCGAAGTTCACTTCAATAAGAGTGGTGCAGAAATCATGGATTCATCAGGTAATGTTGTAGGTAAAGGCATACGAAGGGATAACTTGTATGAGTTAAGTGCTTTAACTACTACAGAAGATAAAGATGTAAGCAGGTTATGGCACCAACGATTTGGGCATCTCGGATTTGCAGTTTTGAAGGAGATGCAAAGAAGATGGTTGCTCATTTGCCTACATTTTCAGAGTTGCAGGAACCTTGTGAAGCTTGTATGATGGGCAAGCAACAACAAAAGGCATTTTGAAGAGAGACCAGCAATCGATCTCAAGCTCCTCTAGAGTTGGTGCATGTTGATCTCTGCGATAAAATGTCTACACCTGCTTTAGGAGGATCTTTCTACTTTTTGCTGTTAGTCGACGATTATAGTAGAAAGATGTGGGTTTATTTCATTCGAGAGAAGGTTGATGCTTTTGAGAAATTTAAAACGTGGCATAAGTATGTGGAAAATGAATCAGGAAGGAAACTAAAGAAATTCAGAACAGATAGAGGAGGTGAATTCTTGTCAGTAGAATTCAATAATTACTATAAGGAGGAGCATGGTGTGAAAAGGCAACTTACCACAGCTCATACACCTCAACAAAATGGCATTGTTGAGCGTAGGAACAGGATAGTAGTTGAAATGGCTCGTTGTATGTTAAAGGCTCAAGACATGCTTGATTCATTCTAGACAGAAGAAGTCAATACAGCAGTCTACATCCTCAATCAAAGCTACACAAAAGCATTGAAGGGGATGACTCCTCAAGAAGCACATTCCGATAAAAAACCTTCAGTTTTGCATTTCAAATTTTTTGGTTGTTTCTGTTATGCACATATTCCTGATTCAACAAGATCAAAGTTGGATTCAAAAAGCAAAAAGTGTGTCTTCCTAGGATATAGTCAAGACTCTAAAGCATAAAGGTTGTGGGATCCTGAGGCAAGGAAGATTTTTATCAGCTGAGATGTGGTGTTTGATGAACGACCACACCTAGTAGAAGATAAAGGTAAATCTACTATCTCATCAAACGGAGAAATATCTCACCTTGTGACTATCAAAAGACAGATTAAATTTGAGGAGGAGGAAACATCTGATGAAGAAATTTCCTCAATAAAAAGCCAACCAACTGTAGCTGCACAGCATAAGCCACTACCGAAGTGGGCACAACAGCTCTTTGATGATCACAATCCACATGTAGATGTACCAGAATCATCCTCGGATGGATTACAAAGATCAAAGAGAATATAGGAGCAAAGAAGAGCCTCAGAACACATTGTTAACATGGCTGTAATGGCAGATATCATGGGCTCGATAAAGGAACCTAGCACCACTGAAGAAGCCCTTGATGATCCAAGTTGGAGAGCGGCAATGCATTCTGAGTATGATAGTATACTAAAAAATGATACATGGGATCTAGTCAACTTGCCACCAAAGAAGAAGGTAATAGGTACTAAATGGATTTGGAAAGCTAAGTATAAAGCAGATGGAACATTAGAAAAGTATAAGGCAAGATTAGTTGCATAGGGTTTTTCATAGATCGAAGGATTTGATGTTCAAGAAACTTTTGCTCCAACAGCACGCATGACAAGTATTCGGACGATACTTGCAGTAGCTGCACAAAAGGTCTGGCCTATTTTCCAGATGGATGTCAAATCTACATTTTTGAATGGTCACCTCAAGGAGGAGGTATATGTATCTCAATCACCAGGTTTTGAGGTGCCCAATTCAAAAAATAAAGTTTGCAGGTTGAAGAAAGGTTTGTATGGACTTAAGCAAGCTCCACGGGCTTGGTACCAACGGATAGATAATTTTTTCAAAAATATGGGTTTTGAAAGAAGTACTTCTGATGCTAACTTGTATGTAACGAAAAGGGATAGCAAGCTAGTTGTTGTCATTGTATATGTAAATGATTTGATCATTACAGGAGATCATCGGGAACTCATCAATCAAACTCGGATCAGCTTGGGAACTGAGTTTGAAATGACACTCTTAGGTCTACTCCATTTTTTTCTAGGAATTGAAGTATGGCAAAGGAAGGATGGAATTTTCATCTCACAACAAAAATATGCCAAAGAAATTCTCAAGGCATTTGGAATGATGGACCGCAAGCCAACTAGCACACCTATGGAGGTAAATCATAAGCTATCTATGGATGATAACATGCCTGATGTAGATGCTAAGAAGTATGGGAAGCTCGTTGGAAGTCTTATTTTTTGTGCAACACTAGACCAGACATTTGCTATGCTGTTGGAGTATTAAGCAGGTTTTCCAACAAACCTAAGGAGAGTCACTGGAATGCTAGAATGCAAATTCTAAGGTACATTGCAGGAACCTTGGATTTTGGTATTTTTTATACCACAGGTGATACACTCCAAGGATATTGTGATTCAAATTGGGTTGGAGATTGTGATTCTAGATAATCAATTTCTGGATATTTTTTCTCACTTGGTTCAGGAATATTTTCTTGGCTAAGTAGAAAGCAACTAACTCTCGTACTCTCCTCCACTAAAGCATGTTTTGCTTCTTGTGAGGTATTCTGGTTAAGGAGAATTCTTGCAGATCTAGGCTTTCCATCAAATATGGCAATTGTACTGAAGTGTGATAATCAAAGTTGTATGGCTATTGCAAAGAACCTAGTATTTCATGCTTGCACCAAGCACATAGAAGTACAGTACCATTACATTCGTAAGCTAATTGAAGATGAAATTGTGGAGCTAGAATATTGTCCAACAAAGGCAAATTGTGCTAACATATTCACTAAAGCACTTGGAAGAGAGCAGCTCAATAGGCATCTTCAACAGATGGGCATAGGACCGAAACCTACTTGATTTTTCATTGGTAAACATTGAGGGGGGGTGTTAGTATATGATCAATGTCTACCCCTCATGAATGTATGCACATTTTGTAAGGCCCCCATTATGAGGAGAAGCCAAGCATGCATTACCCAATTGATGGGAATCGCAACTTGCATGTTGGATGAGGGTCATATTGGACCATGTAAGATATTGTAAGGAAAGGGAGTTACCAGGGATCCCCAATTGTGGGGTCCAGGGCAGCAGGTAGCAGCCCCGGCTGGGGGGTCCAAGGGGGCCAGTGGGCCCCCTGGTGGGGGTCCGAGGGCAGCACCCCCGACGTGATGGTAAAGGGAATATTAATATTCCATGGAATATTCCCTATCGAAGTTAGAAATCATTTATATTTGTTAGGTCGGTTCAATCGGCCTAAGCCGTGTATGGCAATTATGTGGGCGGTGGCCACCCACACTCTACCACCCATGTATAGCCGTCCATGGGAGACCACCCATGGTCCTATATATACATGACTTCTGCACTACCTGAGACATCGAATTGAGCCAGCATACCTGTACCTTGTATCTCCCTATCTAGAGTTGTCTAGATCACCATTTAAGCTCTACCTTGAGAGCGCACGGGTGGACAATGCCATCATCTTTGTACTTGCTGCTAGTAAAAAAACTGTTGAGATTCTCCTATATCTATTATCTTCTCTGCTATTACTCCTGTGTTATATTGCGTAACTATTGTCTTACAGTTATGTGACTTTGAGATCTTCTAGGACTTGAATCTTCATACCTCTTGTTCTTTGTAGAGTTCGTGATATGTGGTACTGGAACAAGATGATGATGGATATCCATGATGAAACTGGAAAGGGTTTGTAGTATATCGAGGTACAGAATCAAGGGCATGATTCTCATGATGAATTGCATTCTTCTTTTGAATCTGATGATGGTCCTTCTGATGTGGGATGGTGATTGTGGAAGTTCTAATCCCAACTTGTTTATTCCTCTGAGGGCATTTGAATACCATATGATCATACTCTCCACAATAAAAGCATAATCCATTATCCTTTCGATATTGTCTTTCCTTTGTTGTAAGCCGTCTGACCATGATGTGATCCAATTGCATGGGTTCTGGTTGCGTTTTGTCGAGCATATGTTGTTGTGGAATAGAAGTAAACTTGTATTTTTGATCTCTAGTAGACATTTTCTTCTCTTGCTTTCTCTCGAAAAACCTATTATCACACTCAATTGCTTGGTTCATGAATTCATTCAAAGTATTTACCTTGGGCATGGTTAGCATGAGGTCCTTAACATGATCACGTAAGCCCCATCAAAATTGGTTGATAAAGTAATCCTCATGTCATGTGAGGTCACAAATGATTTGTATGAATTCCAATGCATAAGTAGATGCAGGCCTATTTCCTTGATGTAGCTTCCTTAACTTTGTCTCCGCAACACGTGAACAATTGGTATCTCCAAAAGAAGATGTGAACTCTTGAACAAAAGCCTTCAAATAATACAAAAGATCCATGTTCTTCTCTAGGATAGGTGCAAACCATGAAAGAGCAGGACCACATAATAGAGTTCCCATGAGTCCCACTTGAGAGGCATCATTTGGGTACCTCTCAAGTTGCATTCTTATGAAGATCTTCACTTGTTGCAGAAATCCTCAAAACTTAGATCTTGTCCCATCAAATTTCTCAGGCATGCTTACTTTTGGACTTTTCTTCATATTGGTTATCATTGAGGTACATGAAGCGGATTGATTTACAATGATCTGCAACTCTTGAATTTGCCTTTGAAGTTCTGTAATTACATCTTGAATATTTTATTTGAATCCTTTCCTGGTTTTCTCGTATCTCCTGGACTTGTTGTTGAATGACTTTAAGTGCAGAAAAAAAACTTATTCTCGAATAATCTCCATGGTGTCTGGTTTTGATGAAGGTAGTCTTGCCAAAATGTCAAGGGAGCACTAGATTGTGCTCTCTGACTACACTAGACAAGATCTCGGAAATACACTTCTGATTACAAGAGAACCCACATAGGGAAAATGATACAAGAATACGTAATCGACACAATACGTACCACAACCCAGGACTGATAGGTATGGAAAACTAGACTAGAGATGGTACAGGAGATCCCAAAACCCGGGATTGTAAGTATGGAACAAGATATCTGGATTACAAGAACTCCCTTCTCGGAGATGAACTAGATACAAGAAATAACTCAATAGGATCTCGTACTATGAGACTACAAGAGCAAAAGACTAGATGTCCAGGATACAAGACTACACAGGATTGGAACAAGGAACAAGACAAGAACTAGAACTAGAACTTGGAGAGTACTTACTTGGCGGTCATGACTCCTTGAGCTCCCAAGACTAGTATGGGCAAGACTTAGAATGAATGTGGCCAACCCCTCCTTATATAGGTTTTCCAAGGGCGGTTCAAGGGCGGTTACGAATTGATGATGTTATCGATGATGTCATCAATTCGAAGCATAGTCTTTGGATGTTAGAATCAAGCAAGAAGACAGTCGATCTTAGGGTTTTGGCACGTTTCGGACGCAATGGAAGCATTAGTTTCTCCAAAATCTGAGCCAATCGTGAGATATAGAAAGTCACATGGAATCTAAGTTTTAATATGGTTTCCTTGTCCATGAATATATATATATATATATATATATATATATATATATATATATATATATATATATATATATATATATATATATATATGCACGACATGGATCTTGCCTATGCGATGTGGATTAGATGAAAAAGGAAAGATGATGCGACTATTCTGAATTTTCTAAGAGTGCAGCACAACACTTTTTCAACCTTCAAAACGTTGTTGGACTTACAACTTGTCATTTGATGGTGAAATGATTCTTTAGACAGATAATAAGTTTCAATGACAACGTAAAATATGAATTTGATAATAGGCATATGAATCGGCATTGGTCCAATCTTCAAAGACCTGAAAACCTATACAACACAAGTTTCGAGTTCGATTTTCGAATTTCAAGTTTCAACTACGAATAGCTCGAGGGTATTCTTATTACCTTTCACATGTTGATTAAAGAATTTTCATACACTAGTTATCAATTTCATATAGATGAGACAGATTTTCGTATACTAGTTATCAATTGCATATAGATGAAACAGATGTATAACTATGAAGTGACGTAACATACCACACCTTCCTAGGTAATAGACATCACATAAAGATAAGTTTGTCTAAATATATTTTGTCATATCTCTTGACTTCTAAACAATTATATGTTTAAGCTTTTAGGTGATCATTCATATTGGATCTTGAACACAAAGTAGATGACCATATGCATTTAAATGCAACACGTATCTCAAAGTAATTAATCCCCAAGGTAGCTTTCGGAAAAAGAGCTAAAGAGGTCTGCTCTTCCGGCAGCATCCTCCACGAGCGATAAGGAGTTTCTCCGGCCCCCCACGAGCGATAAGGAAAATCGTCTTCGTCACGACGGCGGCATCACGACGGCAGCCGGCAGCATCCTCAGATCGTTGTAACGTTCTTCGCGACGGTGCGCTGAGGCCTCATCGCGACGGGTCGCCTCGGTTCTTGTGCACGCCTCCCCTGGACGGGACAGCAAGGCATCGCGACGGTACTCTCTTGGCTCCGTACCATCGCGGTTCTGGGGCCATCGTGACTCGCCTGGATCGTCGACCCGCCTCCGTACCATCGTTTTTCTTGTCCGTCGGCGGTGAGGCTTGTGGCCCATCGCGATGGTGTGGCTCACGCCCACCGTCTAACCGCGGGTGGCGCTCCGGGGGATCACTCGAAAGGGGGGCTCGACTCCCGAGGTGATTTCGTGGTCGGCCGTCCGACCATCATGGGCTCTTGCCCATCGCGGGGAATTCAAATTCTTGGCGCGAGTGTGTAGCTACGACGGTCGGCCTGACGGGTCCCTCGTCTCCCTGGTATGGCCCTGTGTGTCGGGTTGGCCACGTGGCTGAGGCGCCTCACTTCAGGCAGCGAAAACAAATTGGACGCCGTGTCGCATGCTCGGGTCTCTTCCTTAGTCTTTATCTGCTGCCATTCGCTATGGTCAAAAAAGTGAGAGGAAAAGATTAAGAAAAAAAAAAGAAGAAAAAGAAAAAAAAAAGTTTATATATATTTATATATATATATATATATAAAAGAAAAAGAAAAAAGAAAAGAAGAAGAGAAAAGATTCGAAAAAGAAAAAGGAGCCTTTTTGTGGGATTTTGGCCTTATAGTCTTCACCTTAATTGGGAGTGCTAGGCCTCGATGTGATCGGAGGGGGGGCCTTCTCTCCACGTTGGAGGGCCTTGCCTTTGGATATTGAAAAGTAAAAGTTGTGCAAGTTCCCTTTGGCCATGGATGTGGCTTCCTCCTCTCTCGTGAAAAGTAATCGGGCCCCTCCCCCTGGGGAGACCGACTTCATGGCCACCCTGCTGGAGGGGGGGTCGTGTGCCGCCCCTGAGGCAGCCGAAAGGGTTGAATCCCCCATCGTGTCCCTCAGTAGACCCGCAGTTCTGTCGGCTCAGGAGGAGCTCAAGAAAGTTTGCCTCGTCGGCCAAGTGTTTGGCCCTAGGCCCCCGCTCGAAACTGTGCGACAATGGCTTCGAAAAGAGTGGTTCCCTCGAGGACTAATTGTTACCAAATGCCAGTTCTTACCAGCGAACCACATGCTGCTTGTCTTTGAAAATGAAGAGATGGCGTTCCAAGCCCTAAGCGTTGGCACCTGGCAGCTCGGCCGGGCGACCCTGTGCCTATTCAGATGGTCCCCGGACTTTACTCCCGACAAATCGAAATCGCTTCGGTACCCTCTTTGGGTTGAGCTCCCTAACCTTCCTTACTTCTTGTACAACTTCGTGTGGGACATTGTCTCTCCTATCGGCAGGCCACTGGCTTCACGCGAAGACATTGGTGGCCTCATATATGAAGGTGCAAGACACTCGTTCAACGCTAGGTGGCACCCCCAAATCTGTGTCGAGGCCGACCTCAGTTCGCCGCTTCCATCAATGATCAAAGTGGACATGGGCGAAGGAGATGTTTGGGAGCAGGACATCACCTACAAAAACCTTCCCAACGCGTGCTTTCATTGCGGCCAGCAAGGTCACAGGATTAAAGATTGCCCTCTCAGGCAAAAAAACAAGCGCTTTCAAGAAGCCTCCAAAACTGCACAAGACAACATTGGCGATTTGACGCACTCGACCAAGGAAGGGGAAGGCAAGGGCCTCCTGAATCCTCAAGCTGATGCTGATGGCTTTACTGAAGTTAGAAGAAGAAGGAAAAGAAGCCCTAGGGCCAACGGTGAGAGAAACAACCTGCCACATACCCCCTATAGCAATTTGTATTGCAATCTAGAAAAGGAGATCAATGAGCTTGACTACCCAGGTGGGAAGCTACTTGAGGTAGACAGCTACGACAATGCCCAAGAGATCCCCGACAATAAAGAAACCCCCCAGGAGGGCTACACTACAAGCAAAGAAGATGGTTTCACCACTAGTAACAAAGACAACTTGGATAGTGAAAGTTCCATCATTGGATCGACGATCCCGGAAACGGTGCCGAGCACGGGGCCCAAGTCTCCCCAGCAAGGGGCATCCCGCAAAGGAAAACAACCCATGGAGTTACCCTGGAAAAGCCCCCACAAGAACCGATTTCTAAGTCGGGACCAGATCCCAGCAAAAAAGAAAGAGGAAGCCAAGAGAAGAAAGGACAAAGCTCCCTCCCGCAAAGAGGGATCAATACAAAATGATTGTCATCTCGCTAAATGCTAGAGGGCTAACCGACCCCTCAAGAGCGACCATCATTGGTCAATGGCTCCGCGACATTAGCGTAAACCCAGACTTTATATGTATTCAAGAGGTTAAAATTGACGGAGAAGACCTCCAGAAACGGCTCAGGCAGATCTCCTCGGCCCATGTGTGGATCCCAACGAAACACCCGCGGGGGTCTGGAGGAACGGCTATCGGTGTTAAACAACTCTGGTTTGAAAAGCTTGAGAACTTCATTGAAGATGTTAGTCACCGTTGGATTGCTGCTTCTTTTGGTGCTCCTCTTTGTGTTACTTTGGTTTCTTTGTACGCCCCTAACGGGGATTTGGAGAGACTGAACACTTGGGCCTCCTTAGACTCGCTTCCCCACAACGTGCTCATATGTGGTGATTTCAATATGGTGGAGGACCCTATGGACAGATGGATGGGCAAGGGCAGGGTCATCGACAGTCGGGAGAAAGAAACGTGGGACATGACCAAACTTCACTTGGATTTGGTTGAATTCAAAGACTCAAATGGCTTTTCCTGGTCGAATCTCCAAGCGGGCGAGGACCTGAGGAAAGCTAGACTCGACAGATGCTACATCTCTCAGAGTTTTACCCATCAGTGGGGCCACCCTACCATCACGCAACGCACTGACCTCACTATCTCTAATCACTACCCGATCGTTATCACTTTTCAACCTTCCAACAAGATCCGCAAGCCTCCGTGGTTCCATGCCAACCCCTCCACCTTCTCTCTCCCATCTGTCCATCAAGAAATTGCCGATGTGTGGAAGGTGGCGTTCGCCTCTGGCTTGGCCCCAGCCAAGTGCTGGAGAAGTGCGGTCGACAAGTCTCGTAAGATCATGATCAGAACTAAGAAGATGCTCGAGACTGTGCGGAGGGCTCGTAGGGTTGCTCTCTACCACAGACTCTGGCGGCTCGAGGAGGAAGTGAACAAAGGAAAACACCAAGCCCAGAAAGGTCTCCGAAAAATCAGAGCAGCGTTGAGATACGAGGAAGAAATACAAAGGAAAAACTTGCAAATCTTCTTCAAGGAGTGGTGGGCTGGCAAAGCCGACAAACCCACCAAAGAGACGTGCCGAATCCTTAAAAGGAAACACAACAGAGAATCGATCCCCCTACTACTAGATCCACTTGGCAATGTCTGCAATTCGGAAGAAGATAATTTTGGCATCATCGAAGGGCACTTCACGAAACTCCTCGGAACCTCGAACCCCCTCTCCCATCATAGAAGGGACTGTATGGCTGCAATTTCTAGAGTTTCCCTCCGGAGGATACCACCCAACCTCCACTCCCTGCTGCATGCCCCTATCTCTGAATCAGAAATCATTGAGGTCATTGATGCCCTCCCTCTCGGTAAAAGCCCGGGACCCGACTGACTCACTAACGAGTTCTATAAATCCTTCAAGCTGATGGTTGCCACCCCCCTCCGGATGGTTTGGCAAGAAGCGCTAAAGTTTGGTGCTCTTCCTTCTTGTCTAAATAATGGAATTATCAAGTTGATACACAAGAAGGGGGAAAAGAACAGAATCGAGAACTGGCGGCCTATTACGATGCTCCAAACAGGATACAAGATCATCGCCAAAGTCATCGCCAACAGACTCTCGTGCCACCTGAGATCTTGGCTTAGTGAGGACCAAAAAGGTTTCATCAAAGGCAGGTCTATCCTGGAAACCATTATGGATATATGGGAAGGTATTCAATTTGCAAATGAGTCTAATCAGATGGTTTGGCAAGAAGCGCTAAAGTTTGGTGCTCTTCCTTCTTGTCTAAATAATGGAATTATCAAGTTGATACACAAGAAGGGGGAAAAGAACAGAATCGAGAACTGGCGGCCTATTACGATGCTCCAAACAGGATACAAGATCATCGCCAAAGTCATCGCCAACAGACTCTCGTGCCACCTGAGATCTTGGCTTAGTGAGGACCAAAAAGGTTTCATCAAAGGCAGGTCTATCCTGGAAACCATTATGGATATATGGGAAGGTATTCAATTTGCAAATGAGTCTAATCAAGATGTGGTCTTCCTCAAGATCGACTTTGACAAAGCCTATGACAGGCTAGAATGGGACTATATTCTGCAGGCGCTCCAAGATCTCGGATGTAGTCAGAAATTCACCAAGATGATCGCGATCCTTCTCGGAAACGCAACGAGCCAAATCAACGTTAACGGCAAACTTTCGAAGGCGATCCATCTTAAAAGATCTATTAGACAAGGGTGCCCCCTGGCCCCCCTTCTTTTTGCCGTCGCCACCGAGGGGCTGAGCAGACTTGTGGCACATCATGTGGAGGCTGGCAATATCAAAGGCCTCAGGCTGCCTCACGACCACGGTCAAATCATCATGAGACTTTTTGCTGATGATATGAACGCGTTCGTTTACAATGATAATACTAGCCTGGAGGCTTTCTGGGGGTGTCTCGCTACCTTCTGCGATGCCTCTGGATCCAAAATCAACCACTCTAAGACCGCCTTCAAGGCTATTGTGGGACATCATCCTGGCCTTCTCATTGATCATGGCTGTCAAATCATCCCTCAGGGCCAAATCTTTCGACTTCCTGGAATCCCCTTGGGGTTTGGTGTCTCTATGGAGCAGCGATGGAACTGGGCGCTGGCCAAACTCGAAAACAAGCTTAACCATTGGAGAGGTATGCAAATCAATCTCGCTGGACGTGCGATGGTTATCAACACGTTCCTCCTCTCTTCTACCATCTATTTCCTTTCATGCTAGAGACCGAACGAGCAAGGCCTGTCCAAACTGAATAGTATTTGTAGAAACTTTCTTTGGACGGGCGATCATAACAGAAGGGGGGTGCCTAAAATCAAATGGGCCATCTTCACTAGCCCTAGAGATAGCGGGGGGCTTGGTATCCTGGACATTGGGTGTATGGCCAACAAACTGGCAGCCAAATGGATGATTAAGGCTTGGGGCAATAGGGAGGCCTCGTGGGCCAAGCTGATCTTCAGAAACAAACATGAGTTGGCCCTCATGGGGTTCCCGAACTGGAAGAATCTTGACATCATGACCCTGCTTTTCTCCCCGATCCCCGTCTTCCCGAAAGGCTCCAACCTCGTGTGCTCCCTTTGGAAGAGTTGGAATAAAGTCAAAAGCTTTACAAGAATTAGTGAGGACTGGAAGTGGGCGGCCGGAATCAGACAAAACGACTCTATCTGGTTTCCGATACATGGCATCCGGAGTGTGGAGTCGTGGAACATTCAAAATGCCAAGAAGTTATGGAACAAAGGATTCAAAAAATGGAAACACCTCTGGAAACATGACACCAACAGCTAGATCAACTTCGAGGACATTGACCCTCGCATAAACATCTCCTACGTAGAATGGAACACTTTGCAAAGCAGATGCCTCGCTTGGGATTGTCAAAAGACCCGCCTTCTCATGGGACACGACACACCGAACGCGCTTGGTCTCAAATGGCACAATGGAAACAGCTTACTCAAAATCCCGAACATCAAAGAAACGGTTGACCTCCACATCAGCCTCAACAAGAAGTGGTGCCTGTCATGGACGCGGCTTCGGTGGGACATGAAATTCATGGGTATCTGGCACCCACTTATAGAGATTAAGAAGTCTGTCCTCTTATGGCAAATTCTTCACCGAGGAATTTGGACCAACCATAAGGCAAGCAAGCTTTGTGGGATCCCTCCTTGGTGCAAACGCTGCCACCGTGCAATCGAAGATGTCCCACACATCTTCCTTACTTGCCCCAACTCCTACAGAATCTGGCAGACGGTTGAAATGAAAATCAGACTCCAGAAACAGCTTAGTTGGAAACAAGTCCTTTTGGGAGAAGCGATTGGCTGCTCTGCGGCACTCTGGAACGCAATCAGAGGGGAAGTCCTGTGGAAAATCTGGCGGGAGCGGTGTGCTCTCAACTTCGGCGATCCCCCCAGGGAGTGGTCGATTGAGAAATCACTATTCCTCCTCGGCAAAAGGATTGTCAACTGTAAGAAATCCCCCCCCTTCAGGCACCATCAAGTCCTCCTTTTGATCAACAACAAGCTCAAACCCAAGTGGGCCCCGCATGAGGGCGACGAGAGGATGATTAACCTTCTTTGTAATGCATCCTAGGATTCAATCAAGCTTCCCCTGCTTTGTGGGATTTGGGGGGTCCCGTGGGCACTAGTCCCCTTCTACTGTACCTTTGTTTCTTAATTTAATTCAAGTCCGGGAGAGTAGGCTATTGCCGAACTTCCTTTATATTAAAAAAAAAAAGAGCTAAAGAGTTTCCTTTGAAGTTCTCCTATGCAATGTTGAAGAGTTTTCCGATTGGAACCCGAAAATCTCTTAGATGGTAGGATGCATGGGGATGAAGGCTCCTATGTCACACACACTACATAAAGATGAACTTCATGATTTTGCTTGTTTCTTCCCTGATCTCTGTTGAAAGAAGCAATTAAACAAAACTTTGTCATTGCTCTTTTGTGTTTCAGATGTATTCTTGGTAAATAGTTGTCGGGTTGCTGGTCATGAATGTCTGCTCAGGTAGCACTATTGGTAATAATCATTAGTTCTCTGCTTTATATCTTTCGAATATGATCGTTGGAGGTTTCTAACATTTTTGGCACTTTGCCTTATCACATGCATTTGTTAGAGGCCTTCACTTTGTCGAAGGAGCGTTGTCTTTGTCCTATAAATATCTATTGCAGCAACGGCACATAAAGTTGTCTGCTCGCTTAAGGGTAATGTATAGGGCCCGACATTTTACACATTGGTTTAAAAGTCTCTCCCTAACCCCAATGACCAAAAGACGAATGCTTGAATGATTGACTCAATTTTTTTCATGCAATCATTGTTTGTTTGGTAACACGATTAGTCACACATGCTGTTGGAGACGTTTGTTGATGCTCTGCTTAAATCCCAACCCTAATGTATTAACTAATCCCATGAGGTCTACTAATTATGGTTGTACAGGATGTAATGTTCTTACCATTCTTGTCTTGCATGTACATGTGCTTATGATTGAACTTTCATCACTATTTTTAACTTGAGCCTGATAGGTGGAGAATGCTTCCCACGGTTGGGGAAGCTCACATTTGCGGGAACTCATTGGAATGCTGAAAAATGATCTAAGGAACCTCCGAATTATCATCAAGAAGCATCGAACAAGTGGAATGGCTTTTTTGGTGTCAGAGGGATAATCGTAACTTACAAACCACTCGATGTTTTGTGGATGACTGTACTTTGTTCAGTACTGTGTCTTAATCTGCATGATGGATGGTCACTTCCTTGGCTGCTTTCATTCGACATGTCTAAACTTTGGGTACTGCAGAATTGACGAAACTTCGGTCATACTTGTATGTGTTCTACTGTTTAGTAGAAAATAGCGTCATCACATGGTTGAAATATGTAAATGTTCTAGCTAGGGATTGTGTCCATCGCCCTTGTTGTCACTTGAATAATATAATTGACTTTTTACTGCTGCTTGGCTGTATACCGATTGAAAGTCTTGGTGACTAACTCAATGATCGATGTTGCTCTCCATATATTTCATAAATCCCCAGTTCTGTGTCAAGGGCATGATACCACGATGATTGGTTGGGTCAACAGACTCAATGCTTGGAGAACTGTGACACACTTTTGTGGTGCTTTGCCCTATGTTGTCTTTAAAGGATATTTGTAGGTGACTATGCACATAGGGGGTTGAAAGCTTTTAGACCTGAACTAAATTAAGTGTGAACTCACTGAATGAGTGATTGTTTTTTGCTAGGGAAGTAACTCTCTAGTTTCACAATGCTCATTTAAGGCTTAATTTTTTCATCAGACATTGCAGGTCAACACACTTAGACCTTCAGCATTGATCCTTCTTCCCTCCTTTAAATGATTTGAAACTGTGCTTCACAGGAATAATTCTGGATAAGTTGTTTAAATTTCATGAATGCTTGAAGTCATAATGTTGCACTATTGTCTAATGATTTGGTGAACACATAATACTCGTGCTAAATCTTGCTGATATGAGCATAGTATGAATGATGGTAGGAACATAAGTTAAACATGCGACTGCATATTCATCTCATGCAATGCAATATGTCACACTCACTTGGAGATAACAGATTTTGGCATCATTTTTTGGATTGCAGAGATAAGAAGATTTTCAGGAGCTCTTCTCATTAGAAGAGCAAGTCCTAAGTGAAAGATGCTCCCTGAAGTGGAAACTAAAAATGGAATTACATTTTGTGGCTGCTTCTTTTCAAATTCATTCTACCTGTTGTGTATGTTTAAATTTCAAGTATTGGAGCTTTGAGAGAAGACACATTGGATGGAGGCTGGGCTGACTGCCCCCCAAGGGGATTGTGTCGCTCAGCATTGCTGGAATGAAGATTTGAAGGCAGACGGCTTGCTGATTCAAAAGATTTTCAGCCTTGCGAAATTCAGATTGGAACTGTTGCATATTTGAAGAGTTGAAGACTCCAAACTTAGACTAGTTCGGCACGGTATGCTTCTCATTTCTTAGCTTTGTCGAGAACGACAAAGTCTAGGAGGATGAGGGTGTTGTTACAAGGGTTGCCCACAATTTCCTCATGCAATGGCACCCTCTAGCCCTCATAAAAATCCCTCTTTTTTGTATTTAGGAGATGACCTATGAACACTCTCCTAAGCCCCTTTTTTATATTTTCCTTAGGCTATGGTTTTGAAGCTTCTCAAATAAATTAGCTTTTTGGCACATGTAGAAAATCCCACGTAGAAGTTTTCCCATGCCTTCATTTCTTTAGAGTGTGTTGATTGGAGAATATTTACAAGATTTAGAGAGATATGAGCATGTGCTCCTTTTTGACTAGTCAAAAAGAGCACATGGGAGAATGTGCTTAGCCTATAAATATAGGCTCATTTCTTGTAAAAGGGGGGCTTTTGGTCGTGCTCTCATGTAAAATCCTTTCAATGGAAGAACTCTCTTTTCTCTTAAGACTTTGTACATATATGTATCTAGTCTTGGAGTGTGTGAGAGTGAGGTGTGTGTGCATGCTAGCAATTCCTATGTGTGTAAGTAGAGTGTTGCTTTTATCTTGTATTTTACATATGTGACTAGGATCCTTAACTCCCATTGCTCCATATTTTCAAGCATGTGGCATAGCTGCGGGGTGATGGCCAATGGCTTGAACATGATGGAGGATGGGGTGGATGAAAGCAGAGTCTTTCTTGGGCCTTCCTTCTTGCTTCCATGCAAGGTGGTGTGGGTCTTGGCTCCCAAGGGCATACTACAACAGACTTCAAGTGGCTCCTTCAACACAAGAGGAAGAGGACGATCAAGCCTAGAGGTACAAGAGGCTACTACAAGTACAATCAAAGACAAAGGAGTGAAGATAACAACAACTACTACACATGTGGAAAGTATGTACATTATACGAAAGATTGCTATCAAAATGAGAACAATCAAGGTGGTAATCGAAGAGGAGGCTATTCAAGAAGAGGTGAACAACAAGGAAATTATGCAGTTGAAGGTAAAAGTAATGATTATGATTCTCTTCTTATGATGAATGTAGAAACTAAGATGAATTGCAATAGTGATGTATGGTGTGTAGATAGTGGTTTCTCTAACCATATGTCACATGATGCTTCATGGTTTTCAAATATGCATAATCCTTCATGTAAAGGTCATGTTGAAATAGGAGATGATACGATAGATAAGATTATGCAGGTTGGAGATGTTGTTATGCAGGATAAGATCAAAACAAATTGCTTGAAGGATGTACTTTATGTGCCAACGATCACGAAGAATTTGATGTTAGTTGGTCAAATGGTAGAAAAAGTTTTGCAAATAAGATTTAATCATGCAATTGGCTTCATTGAGGATCCAAAGAAAAGAAGGTTAATTGCTAGAGGTCAAAAACAAGGTAGATTGTTTACATTCAAGGTAAACCCAAATCATACAAACTATTTCTCTTATGGTATGCATCGAATAACAAAGCTTGATCTATGGCACAAAAGGATTGGCCACATGAACATACACAGGTTAAAGGAGCTATCAAAGAAGAGGATTATTGAAGGATTACCTGATCTTACTAAGCAACATATGGTGCATCTTTGTGAAACATGTCAAATGGGTAAGCAGAGTAGATAGCCTTTCAAGCATTCAAGCTATGTAAGTAGTGGATTGCTAGATTTTATACACACGGACGTATGGGGTCCTACTAAAGAGGCATCCTTGGCTGTTAAAAAGTGATATGTATCATTCACTTATGATCATAGTAGAATGAAATTTGTGTATCTCATTAAACATAAGAGTGAAGTCTTTGATTGTTTCAAAAATTTCAAATCATTTGTCGAGAAGCAAACAAGAAGCTATGTTAAGAAGCTAAGATCTGATGGAGGGGGAGAGTATTTCTCTCAAGCTTTTACTAATTTTTTGTATGATGAAGGTATCAAAAGAGAAGTTACATGTAGGTATACACCACAACAAAATGGAGTTGATAAAATAAGAAACAGAATCATGGCAGAAGCATCTAGAAGCATGCTAAATGATATGTGTTTGCCTAATTCTTTTTGGGCTAAAGCTGTTAGCAAAAGTGTGTACATTATGAATAGAGTATCTACTATTGGAGTTCATCATTTGACACCATATGAGGTATGGAATTGAAGGAAACCAAGTGTAATTCATTTGAAAATATTTGGTTGTGTATGTTATGTACATATACCTAGTGAAGTGAGATTAAAACTTGATATGAAATTAGAAAAGTGTATATTTATTGGTTATGCAGATACTCAAAGAGGATATAGATGTTATAATCCTCATACCAATAAGGTGGTCATTTCAAGAGATGTGAACTTTGATGAATCACTTTCATGGTATGTAGATAAGAAAAGTTTGCAAGTCATAAATGGAGACGAAGAAGATACAGGTGAAGGAGATGAGTGCTTACCTCAGCCCACAAGAAGTTTAAGTGATGAGAGGAGTGGTTCAGATGAAGAAAGAGAGCTACCTTTCAATGGAAGATCAAGGCAAGAGTCACCTCCAAGTGTTAAAAGGAAAGGTAAACTCAAACTTATTGAAGTTAATGATGAAGGAGAAGAAGTTGTATATATGAGTATGGAGAATCATCAAAGGTTCTTAATAAAAAAGGAAGAGCATCTACATTGGAGGTAAGAAGAACATCAAGAGTGAGTAAACAACCTCAAAGGTATACTTATGAATCTTTTATGAATACTCGTTATGCTTTTATGACGAAGGTTTAGCAGGAAAATGCACATGTTATGATGAGGCAAAAGGAGATGAAAAGTGGGAGAAAGCAATGAGAGGAGAAATGGAAGCACTACAAGATAACAAGACTTGGAATTTAGTTCCAAAGACACCAAAACAAAAGGTAATTGAATGCAAGTGGGTTTTTAAGATTAAAAGAAATAGTGATGGTACTATGTCAAGATATAAGGCTAGACTTGCAGCAAAAGGATATGCTCAAACTCAAGGATTGGACTATGAGGGAAGATTTAGTCCAATAGCAAACTTGGCAACAGTGAGAACTTTGTTGGTTTTAGTTGCAAGTAAGATGAATTATATATCAACTAGACATAAAGAATGTCTTTCTTAATGGTGAGTTAAGTGAAGAAGTGTATATGTCACAACCAGATGGTTATGATGCTATGTAGAGTCTTGTAACACAGGATCATGCATGATGCATAGATAGTTTGCAATGAGACAAAGTCATCATGGGACTTATATCTAGAGAAGATGAAAATATGGAAGTTACATTTGGTTATTCCTACAAGTACTTCCGCATGTGAGCATGGATTTTAATGCAAAATTTCATCAAAAGTTTATCAAGATCTTCATTAGGATCAGAGATATTGGATGATTTTTGATGTTATTATGTCTCTCTCTCAATCTCTCTCTCTCTCTATTTCTTCAAAATTGCAGTAGTAGTGTTGAATATGTCTCCCCCCTCTCTCTCTTTGTCTTCGTCTCTCCCTCCCTCCCTCCCTCTCCTCTCTCTCTCTCTCTCTCTCTCTCTCTCTCTCTCTCTCTCTCTCTCTCTCTCTCTCTCTCTCTCTCTCTCTCTCTCTCTCTCTCTCTCTCTCTCTCTCTCTCTCTCTCTCTCTCTCTCTCTCTCTCTCTCTCTCTCTCTCTCTCTCTCTCTCTCTCTCTCTCTCTCTCTCTCTCTCCCTCTCTCTCTCTCTCTCTCTCTCTCTCTCTCTCTCTCTCTCTCTCTCTCTCTCTCTCTCTCTCTCTCTCTCTCTCTCTCTCTCTCTCTCTCTCTCTCCCCCTCCCCCCTCCCTTCCTCCCTCTCCATCTCTCTCTTGCTCTCTCTCTCTCTCTCTCTCTCTCTCTCTCTCTCTCTCTCTCTCTCTCTCTCTCTCTCTCTCTCTCTCTCTCTCTCTCTCTCTCTCTCTTTCTCTCTCTCTCTCTCTCTCTCTCTCTCTCTCTCTCTCTCTCTCTCTCTCTCTCTCTCTCTCTCTCTCTCTCTCTGTGTGTGTGTGTCTGTCTCTCTCACTCTCCCTCTCTCTCGCTCAGTTTATGCAAAGAATCCTTCATGCTTTCTGTTGGAGCTAGACGTCTACGGAAGCACGCGAACAGCACAAGGAAGAAGAAGAAGTTTGGAGCAGAACACACAATGCTGAATGTATTACCACTAGAATGTACAAAAGATAAGTAACTCATTAGGGCACTAGGCATATATACAAGCCAGGGGAAAAAAACTCCTAAAGAGGGAAAAAGGTGCCCCAGTGGTCCTAGAGTGTTCACACACATCACTGCCTAAATATATCAACAAATCCCCCCTGGGAGTGATGGGGTGAACAAGGATCTTGCACTCATGTATAAGGAAGTGCCAAGCTATGTGGAATCAATCCACAAAAGGAAGTAATCCCAAAGCTTTGCGGAAAGCTTCAAACTTCTCCCTAGGTAGAGCCTTTGTAAAAAGGTTTGTAATGTTCTCTTGCATGGACACATATGCCAAGTTGATCTCCCTAGTAGAGAACCTCTCCTTGACATAATGATAATGCACCTCAATGTGCTTAGTGCGAGCATGGAACACAAGGTTCCTCGCAACTGTCAATGCGCTCTGACTTTCAGTGAAGATGATGGTGACAAAAGACTGACCAACACCCAAATCAGCCATAAGGTGTCTGAGCCACACACACTCAACACTCGCTATGAAAGTTGCCCTATACTCAGCCTCACAACTAGAAGTGAACACAGTAGGCTGCTTCTTGATAACCAAGATATACATGAGCTACCAAGCATGAAGCAAAAACCATTGGTGGACAGACGAGTGTCATAGCAACGAGCCCAATCACTGTTAGAAAAAGCATGCAAATCTGATGGTAGTAATCCCCCTAGGGATAAAACGATCCAAGTAGTCAGGTACCACTCAAGTAGCGAAAGATGCGCTTAACCACCTGCCAATGTTTGACACATGGGCAATGCATAAACCTGCTCACCTATGAGACAACAACTAAATATCTAGTCGATTAATGCACAAGTAAACCTACAAAGGCTAAGAAGTTGGCTCATTAGGACTAGCACTAGACTGTCCACCTTTAAAAAGAGGCAGCAGAGTATCATACATGTCTTTGAAGCTAACATATGTCTCCTTAGTACGTCCTCTTATATACAATTTAAAATCACATCTACCTAAATTGGAAGTTTTGCTTTTCTTTCAGACACATGGCACTTCTAAGATCCTTCCATTTATTCCTTCTAGTTTAGAATTTTTCCAAATTTCCATTCCAATTTTAAAAGATCTTCCTTTTCTTTTTTTCCAATCTTTGAAATTCTCTCTTTCTTTTCTATTTTGGTTTTCGTCCTTTCTATTTTTATTTCCCTTCTTTCTATTTTTATTTTTCCCTTGTTATTTTTATTCTAAATATTTATTTTAGTTTTTTCCTTTTTATTTTTTATTTTAATTTTTCATTTTTATTTTTCCCTTTCTATTTTTCTTATTTTTATTTTGTGTTTTTAATTTTCATTTTTATTTATTCACTTCTTTTTCTTTTCTTTTTCTTTTCTTCTTATATTTAAGATTATATTTCCTACGCTATTGTATATATTGTTGATATATTTAGGTAGTGATGTGTGTGAACACAGACCGTCGAGGCACTTTTTTCCCTCTTTAGGAGGATTTTTTCCCCTAGCTTGTATATATGCCTATAGCCCTAACAGGTTACTCTTTGTATATTCTAATGGTAATACATTCAAAATTGTGTGTTGTGCTCCAAGCTTCTTCTTCTGCCTTGTTTTTTTCGCGTGCTTCCATAGACATCTAACTCCAACAATTGGTATCAGAGCAAGTTGCTGCTTCATCTAGGGCGTCATCAACACCCCTCCGGACACATTCTCAGAATTGCACAAAATTTGGTGAGCATACTCAAGCTGATTAGGAGATCAAAATAGCTTTGTTATGTCGTGCCGAAATCGCAATCTGAGCTCATTTCGGCCTCCAAATGCACTATCGTAGTACTTGTGCATGTTATTTTATCTTTTTGTGCCAAAGATATATATAGGTTTTGGTTTTCCAGTATAAGCATTTCAAAGTCTGCTACAGGTCTAGCAGAACTTCTTAGGGTAGTTCTGTTCAACTTTTTAAGATATAGTAATTTTTTTGCATCAGGGTATTTTAATCAGTGGCCATGGCTGAAAGTAGTGATGTATTCTGTATGTTGGTTGTTGAGGATAAGTTATAGGGAACCGATTACCCATTGCGGGCTTGTATGATGTGACATGTATTGGTTGCAAAAGGACTATGGAACATTGTGCAGGGTGCTAAAAAATATCCTACTACACCTTCAAATACAGGTATTGAAGCTAATGCAGATGGCATTGAGGATGCAGATATTCTTAAGATTCTGTTCATGCTACGATTTTTGCTGCACCTACTGTAGAGCAAATTCATTGGAATGGCAGAGATGCTCAAGCACATGCATTGATACCATTCTCTATCAAACGTCTCATTATTCCTCACATTCACTCTTGCAGAATAGCTAAGGATGCTTGGGATACACTTACCACATTATACCAGGCTAGGAATGAGGCTCGTGTTGCTTACCTTTGAAAATAGTTGGAGAGTGAGCATATGAATGAAGGCGATCCTATGGACAGTTTTCTAACAAAGATCAAAGACTTGATGGAACAATTAATTTTGGCTAATGAAGTTATACCAAACATCACTTGTGCAAACCCTTTTGAATGCTCTTCCTGATTCATATAAGAGTTTTGCTTCTACTCTTCATCTAATGATGAAAGGCAATCCAAATTCCTTGTCATTTGAGGACTTAATCCCTGTACTATTGCAAGAAGATCAATCTAGGAAGAATAGGTCCATTATGCATGTTGCAGATCAAGCTTTTCTGGCTAATCAGAAGGGCAAAGGTAAATGGAGCTCATCTACTAGTAAGCAAAAATCTACAAATGCTACACATTCGAAGAAGGAAGACAAATATGAGAAGAAATAAAAAAAAATAGAAATTATTTTGTGAGTACTATAAAGGAAACGATCATGTCATAAAGAATTGTCCAAAACTGGCTGCAAAAGAGGCAAAGAAAAAAGAGGTTGGAATGGTTGTTACAGAGGTCTCTAAACCAAAAACAGAGTCTGCTAATCTTGTGCAAAATGAAGAATGGGCATTTACTAGTGTTTGCAGTTTTGACCCATATCCTCCTCAACATTGTATGTCTGCAATAGACTTGGATGTTTGGTACTTTGATGGTGGGGCAACCAAACATATTACCTCGCAAAGCAATTTCTTCACTTCACTCGAGCCTGTCGCTATAGGGAATATTGTCACATGTGCCAACAACTCCTCTTATCTTGTCATGGGACTTGGTAAGATCATTCTGACTACTATTGATGGTAGTTCTTTCACTTTGTTGGATGCTTTATTTGTGCCAGGGATCAAGGAAAATTTGTTATCAGTTTTTGCATGATCCAATATTGTATTTGTTGTGAAATTTGTTGATGACAGATGTAAGTTCATGATCTATCAAATGATGACATGATTATTGCTTCTCGCATTTTATGTCGTGGGATGTATAAGCTCATACAGTATGAAAAATCTGTGAATGATTCAGCATGTGTAGTACATGATCCTCAGGCTATGTCACATGCAAAGCTTTGGCATGCACCCTTTGGTCATCTGAATCTTGCTAGTTTTCTACGCCTGTAGAAATCTAAAATGGTGTCCTCTTTGCCCAATTGAGGCACCCTGAAAACATGTCTGTGAAGGTTGTATTTTGGGCAAAATGCGGCATTCCTCCTTTCCAAAAGATGGTTTAGTTCGAGCTACTCAAAAATTGTAGCTTGTTCATAGTGATGTCTGTGGTCCTATGTAGACACCCTCTTTTGGAAACTATCTTTACTTCGTGACTTTCATTGATGATTTTTCCAGGCATGCATGGGTATATCTATTGGAAGCAAAGTTCGAAGTGCTCATGTGCTTTGAAAAGTTTTTACTTTTGGTTGAAAATCTGTCACCATATAAAATGGGCACCCTCCGTTCTAATCGAGGGGGGGGAATATATGTCTTCTGACTTTAATGCATTTCTCACTGCATGTGGGATAAAACATCAATGTACAGTGTCATATGCACCTCAAGAAAATGGAGCTACTAAATGGAAGAACAGGTAACTCACGGAGATGGCAAGGTGTATGGTCAAGAGTCAGGCCTTACCACATAGTTTCTGGCTTGAGGCTGTCATGTGTGCTGCATATGTGCTTAACAAGTGTCCCACCAAAGCACTACAGTCTATCACTATATATGAGGCTTGGCATGGTCCCAAGCCATCTGTTGCTCATTTGCGTGTTTTTGGTTGTCTGGCATATGCATTATTGCTTGAAGGACATCGTAGGAAATTGGATGATAAAGCAGTAAAATGCATTTTTGTTGGGTACAATTCTGAAAGCAAAGGCCATCGTTTGTTATCATCCATAGACTAAATGCATTTTGGTTAGCCATGATGTTGTTTTTGTGGAAGATGTTATTCAGCCTTTACTTTCATGTACGAAAGAGACATTTGTTAGCTCCAAAGACATGTATGATACTTTGTTGCCTCTTTTTATAGGTGGACAGTGTAGTGCTAGTCCTAATGAGGCAACTTCTCAGCCTTTATAGGTTTCATGTGATGATTCAGATCATTCTATTTTTTATGTAGATTTACATGATGCACTTACTGACCAGAGAGCTGATGTTGAGGAGGCAAAAACTATGCCAAAATGGATAGAAAAAACTTTGCATGATAGCAAATTAGATGCACCTTTGTCATATAGTACTCGTTCAGGTTTCATAGTGCCTTTTTTGCATCTAATTGCTATGTTTGAGCCTCTTTCATTTGATGAAGCACAAAACTTTGAACATTGGATGAGTTTGAGCCTCTTTCATTTGATGAAGCACAAAACTTTGAACATTGGATGGCTGCAATGCAATCTGAATATGATGCTATCATGAAAAATGGTATCTAGTCTTTATGTGACTTGACTCCTCGCAAGCAGGCCATTGGCACTAAATGGGTATACAAGCTGAAGTGTAAACCTGATGGAACAGTTGACAGGTCCAAGGCTAATCTTGTTGCAAAGGGTTATGCACAGGAAAGAGGCATTGATTTTGATGAAACCTTTGCTCCTACTTGCGGAATGACTATTGTTCATAGCATCTGTGCACTTGCAGCTCATCATGGTTGGAATCTACATTAGTTGGTCATTAAAACAACATTTTTGAATGATGACTCGCATGAAGAAGTGTATGTTTTTCAGCCCCGTGGCTTTGTGTAGAAAGGGCATGAAAACCAGGTGTGCAGGTTAAAGAAGGCATTACATGGTTTAAAGCAAGCACCACGTGCTTGGTATGAAAAGATATATGCCTATCTAATTGCACATGATTTTAAGAGCACTCCAACTTAAAGCACCTTATATGTTAAGTGTGCTAATGATGTACTTCTGGTCATTTTTGTGTATGTTGATGAAATCTTGTTCACTGGTCCTCATGCGAAGCATATTGGTGATTTTAAGGCTAATTTGCATGCCTCATTTGAGAGGTCTGATTTGGGGCATTTGCATCATCATTTGGGCATTCAACTATGCACATTGATTGTGGAATGGCTTTGTGTCAAACGAAATGTATTGACACATCATTGCACCGTTTTGGACTTGAAGACTATAAACCTACTTCCACTCCTATGGAGACAGATCTACAATTGCTTCTTCATGATGTTGGAGATGCATTTGATGATGTTATCTATTAGCAGGTTGTTGGATGCTTGATTCAAATATGTATTACTCGACCAGATATTCTGTTTGCTATCTCACACATGAGTAGGTTTATGCATTGCCTAGGCCTCAAGCATTGGCAGGTGGTTAAGCGCATTTTTCACTACTTGAGTGGTACTAGGTTACTTTGGTTGTTTTATCCCAAGGGGGGATCACTATGGCTAGATTTGCATGCTTTTTCTAACTCTAACTGGGCTCGTTGCTATGACACTTGTGTGTCCACTCGTGGTTTTTGCTTCATGCTTGGTAGCTCATGCATATCTAGGCTAAGCAAGAAGCAGCCTACTATGGTCACTTCCAACTCTCAAGCTGAGTATAGGGCAACTTTCATAGTGTCTGTTGAGTGTGTGTGGCTCAGATGCCTTATGGCTGATTAGGATGTTGGTCATTCTTCTGCCACCACCATCTTCAATGACAGTCACAACACATTGGCAATTGTGAGGATCCCTGTGTTCCATGCTCGCACTAAGCACATTGAGGTGCATTATCATTATGTCAAGGAGAGGTTCTCTGCTACAGAGATCAGCTTGGCATATGTGTCCATGTAGGAGAACATTGTAGACCTTTTCATGGAGGCTCTACTTAGGGAGAAGTTTGAAGCTTTCTACAAAGCTTTGGGCTTACTTCCTTTTGTGGATTGATTCCACATAGCCTGGCACTTCCTTATACATGAGTGTCAGTGCCTTGTTCACCGCATCACTCTCAAGGGGGATTTGTCGATATATTTAGGTAGTGATGTGTGTGAACACACTAGGATCATCGAGGCACTTTTTCCCTCTTTAGGAGTTTTTTCCCCCAGCTTCTATAAATGCCTATAGCCCTAATGGGTTACTTATGTTTGTACATTCTAGAGGTAATACATTCAGTATTGTGTGTTGTGATCCAAGCTTCTTCTTCTTTCGTGTGTTGTTCACGTAAAAAATGCAACTAGGGTTTGTAGATTTTAAGGAGTTAATAGACTTTATACCAATAATTTTACAAGTTTCTACGGTTAATCTATGTCAAAATACTTAGTTAATTTACAAATGAAATGTTCCTCATCATAGAATTAAGACATTGAATCAAATAATTGAACAAATGTAACTCTTTTCTTCTTCCTATAAACAACTCATCAGATCACGGTCAATAAAAGCAAGGAAATAAATTTTGAAAAAATATTGGTAAAGTATCTCCAAGGCATTTCATCTTCACATCCGCCTGCACTAAACCTGCACATCATCCCAATGGGCCAACTTGCAAAGTCAAATAGAAGCATATCAATATTCTTTTGAATACGTTTTTAGTTTTTATTTTAATATTTTTCTTTTCGAAATTGAAACATGATTTTCATATGCAAATGCAGGTTCTAAGCAAAATAAAGATGACTTTAAAGTACGTTAGTCATGATTGAAAATCTGTTCCATCAGCATACTACCATAAAAATAAATCAAATTGCACCTATAGAAATCATTTAGACTTTCGAGTGACAAACTTTCCTATCAACTTGTTTTAAAGGGAGTTGTCATTCTATAGATGCTCTCATGTTTTGGCTCTTATACAACTATCAAAAAATATAACTAGCTCCACTATTATATAGCTCCGCCTCTTATAGCCCGCATTATAAGTCTCAAATGTGGTTTCGAGACCACATCTAATTCATATAAATTGTTTTTTATATTTCTTTTTCTTTATTTTCTTTTTTTGTTTGCAGCAATCATTAATGTATTGCTTTTTTATTTATTCTTTTTTCTTCACAACATCTTTCTTTAAGGGGAAAAGCCTAACCCCTAATCAAAGCAAAGGATCTAGAGATATGCACTAGAAGGAGTCAAGATTTCACTTCCTAAGTATTTTCAGAACATCACAGGGCCTATCCATACAAAAACAAGTCCTTCTTTCTACTAAGAGCTTCAAGTACGAGTCTCCTATCTAGGTCCTTGCAATGCCTATAGGATATTTGATCCTACTCTCTCAAGTGTAGACATCCCTACTAGCATTTCTAATCACTTCTTATAGCAGTTTAAAAACGTCTTTTATTCGCTCAAAACATCATGAAATGCAAAGCATGATATGCATGAAATCAAAATATATACAAAAGAGTAATTGAAAATGGGCAATTCAAATAAAATACATTCATCTAATTTAATGTTCTTTAGTAGCATCAACATCATCATCTTCAAGTAATTCGTGATCAATCTCATACTTTTGTTCATTTATCTTCTTGAATAATTTTACTCTCTTCCCTCCCATCAAAGATCTTAAAGGAGTACCATCAAACTGATGAAGCTCATATGTTCTATTATTGAATATAGAAATCACTACATACAGCCTAAACAATCTCTTTTGCAATTTGAAACTGAGTATCAAATGTACTATTGTACATTAGTACCCAATCATCAATCTCAATATTATGTGGCCTAAGTTTATGAGTTTTGCCAAAGTAAATTTGATTTTTCAACCTTGAATCCTTTATCTCTTGCACTGATTCTTTTAACGTCTCATTTCCTTGTTCTAACTGTTTATCCTCAGTGATAGTAGTTCTTCTCTTGTCATTTCATCATTCCACAAGAGCTTCATCCATGTCAGAATCTGAGTTCGGATAGGGAAAACTCGCTTTTGACAATATGTCAGTTCAGCATGCATGAATCTTATGGACCATGTGTATGTCATCCTATTTGCCCATAACCCGAATGGAAGATATCTAGGCCAATGCTTTATGTCACCAAGGCCTTAGAGATCATCTTCACAATATAAGGATGGCCTCTCTCAATCTTTCCATTAGCTTTAGGGTCATAGACAGTAGTGAGAGACAAACGAGTGCTATGACAATCAAATAATTCATTCACCTCCCCAAGTTGCAACCACTTTCTCTATGTATCCTAATCATGAGACTAGTCTTCTCATGTGTCACATAAAATCCTTTGTGAAGTCTCATGCATCTCTGTCATAATCTTGATTTGAAGACTCCTACTACTCACTACATGTTGTGGATTCTTTACCTTGCCTTTTGCATGTTTCCAAATAAATCCATACTTCAAGAAAAGTTATAAGAGTTTTTCATGATGGATCTTTACTTATTTGGAGACCAACCTATCGAAGGTTTCAATGAACTCAAATAATTTCCTATGTATTTCCATTCTCCATCATATTCATTATGTCCAATATTGATCCACAGGGATCTTTCCATGTGTGTGTAGGACAAGGGCCAGTCATAGCCAAGGTCCCAAGCTCAAGGCATACCCTAAGGTATTCAATAGTAATGGGGATGAGTGTTGCATGATGGCCACATGGTGGCACTAGACCATTCTAGATCATTGCTATTTTTAGAATACAAGAGGGACCTATAAATGGATTGAAGTAGAGTTGCACACACATCATTCGCAAGCCTTATTTCTGAGATAGCTTTCTCACAAATTCTTGTGGAATGGCTCATAAACATAGACTAGTCGATTGTATCTCATCATATTTATATCTCTTTCTACATCATCATCATCATCTGAATCATCATCAAACTTTGATCTTGAAAGCAAATCAAGAAGTGTATTTAACTTTCCAGCTATGTGAACAAAAACTGGGTCAATAAACTTCACATATGACATCCACCTAAGCATCACAATATTCAGAGAAGAGCAATTAGTTATTATACCAATCATTGGAAGACAATTAGTCTCTACAACCACATTTTCTCCAATGAAATATTCTTTATCATATTTCTTTGCAGCCACCAATCCCCATAACTCTCTCTTTATTTGTGGATACTTTCTCTGAGTGTCATGTGGCATCTTTGCACCAAAGTGAATTGTGTATCTCTGCCCCTCATCATCATCTCGAGCTATGACCTAGCTTATACTAATAGCACTGATATCAACAATCAAAATAAAGGCTTTTGGACTAAATAATCAACACGCTTCAAAATCAAAGCTTCAATTAGCAATTGTTTTAGCTCACGAATGGATCTTGACTGCTTTTCTATCCAACAAACTTCTTCCTATGTCCACACAGATGTCCTATAATGAGAACCTCATCAACTCCAAAAATAGATTTCTCTAAAGAAAATGTTAGCCCTAGCTCTTCGAATCTCTCAAAAGTTTCTCACAGTTAGAGATATGGTCGCTAACAAATTTCCTACAGAGAAGCATCTAAAGTCTCACTTTCACTCTTTCCTCATAGCCCTTTATTGGAATATCATCAATAAAAGGCATAGTCAGTGAAAGTATGAAGTCATATATGACCAGATTCATGGCATTTGCATAGGAAAAGTGCTCCTATGCATCAAATTAGACACACCTTTTTGCTCCTCCAAATCCCCCAGTTTGATGCCTATCAAATCACCCAATATTTCTCTGATACATGGGCTGAACTGGTGGTACATGGTTTTGCTGACTAATGGGCTTCACTAGAGGTGCAACATGAGATATCATTGGCATGGTGTTTCTTTGGAATGGATTTGTATAAGTAGTGCTTGGTTGAGCAAGGATGGGATCTTGATAACCCATGGAGTACACCTTATTTTGCAAGCTAGAAATCTCTTTGGATAGAGAGGCTTGCATTATCATAACATTCTCTATTTGCTTGCTAAGGATCTCCAATTGTAATTCCAATGATGTGTGTGATGTGGATGCAACATTAGCCATAGTTGATGCTGCAAACACATTTGGACCTACTCCAATAGGTGTCTCCCTTGGCTGTAATGGAACACTCTATACTCGCCTATCATAAAGCATGGCCTATGATTGCCTCATCTAAGCAACTACCTCAACCTCTCTTCTAACAATTTCCCAGTCTTGAGTCAATCCAGACCTCTTTCTAGTCTCCTCAATCCTTCTCTCACCTTCAATCCTATCTTCAAGGCTTAAAATCTTCATAAATGAAATCACCAAGTCGGGATTTAAAGAGTAGATCAGTTTGTGGAAGCTGAGCATACTTCCTTAGGAACTCATTCAATAGTACATGTCAAAGATGAAGTGGGTTTTGGCAAATGAATCCATTGCAAAAACCACTCTCTACTGTGATGATTGAAGTCTTCTAGATAGAAGAGTTTATGTAATTCCTTTCTAAAATCTACCCAAGTCTTCTCTATATGTAATGAAATGGATGCTAAAATCAGTCATGAAACTACGCGAGTGAAGAAATGAGTTAAAATCTCTTCAGGTAGTCCATGAATTTGAGTTTGGTCTTCAAAAGTGTCCAAGTACTCAGTAATGTTTAACCTAGTAAACTTCCCCTTATCTCTTAAGATGGCCTAAACAACTTGAGCCTCTTGCTTTTTTATCATTACCTCTTTAAATACTTCTTTCATCTCTCTTGTCTAGCTTGTTCTAGTGTGTAGAGCAATGTCAAGGGTAGTTGGCTCAACGATTTCTCTTAACTTGGAGTAGTCTTTAGAGAAAAGACTAGACAAGTCTTAAGCTAGGAGGTGAAAGTAAGTCTAAGGCTCTCTCTTGAATCTCAATCAACTACCTAAGAAAAATCTGCTTCTAGGGTCTTAGTGAATGTGAAAATCTTGAGTTAGTTGCTTTCTTATCTAGATTTAATCAACTTTAACTACTTTTCTTTAGCTTTCTTTCTCAAACTTGATTCACTTGAACTTGACTTGATTTACCTCTTCTTTTGATCTTGATTACTTGAATTGATTTCTTTCTTGGACTTGATTACTTTTAATTTGTCTCGTGAATTTTGAGTTTGATTTCGTCTTCCTTTTTAATTTCAAAACTTGATGTGATTTAGAGTTTTTTAACTTTTCTTCTTTTTATGATTCTTAATGATATTTTTAATGTTTTTGTTCTTTTTATCTAAGCTACGATAGTAGGAGTTTTTTTATCTAAGTAACAATGGATAGTGCTCAAATATATGATCTAAACTAATATAAGATATAAGTTATCAAACTCAAACAAGAAAATCAGTCTTTCTTTTTATGTGCATGAAGCAATGCAAGTATACAAAAAACTTCAAAAACAAATACTTGGATTCGTATTTGAAGTGGAGGTTATGGGTTTGTGTAGTGAAAATATCTTTTGAAAAATCTTAAATACAAATCATTCTAAAAGTGCATGAAACTGCTTTGCTGACAGTTGAAGGTGTTGGTGGCGAGTTGAGGATCTGCTATCACCAAGGCAACCACTTCGCTTACTGTCATGTTCAACTTGTTAGAGAGAGAAGGTCATGATAGGGACGAGCGTAGGGTTGGATCAGGCCCTGCACGTGTGTCGTCTTGTTTGTCAAGCAACATTTGTGCATTGGGTGTCTTTCGTAGGGATAGCCTATTGAATCTCGCCTACACTTCAAGGGTAACAACGAAGCACATGGGAGAAGGAGCAAGTTCTCGCAAATGAAATCAATCGGAATGGTAGGAGTAGAAGTATGTTTGAGCAAGAGGAATTTGTAAACATAAGATGATGTACTACTAAATGCCACACTCAAAGCGAGAAAGAAAATAGAATTGTCAATAATCATATACTCATCAACAATGTTGCCATCCATGGGCAATATCCAATGTATGGGGTAGATCCTATTACAAACTAAATGAAACCAAATCAGACAATCCTTGAAACAAATAAGGATCGAATAAAACTCCGCTACAATGTAGATCGGAAAGGTAATCTTCGTTCTTTCTTCTCAGCTACAGGGCTGAAAAGAATTTTTTGCTCTTTGCTTCCCTTTGAATCTTCAGGTTTTTCTAAAAATGTTGTTTACTTGTCTTTGAATCTTTGGGATTTTCTAAAATTAACGTAGGAAAAAATCCCTCTCATTAGTACTTTTGAAAAATAAAACATGCTCACAAAAAAAAACCTTATTCTTTGATTTGATTTTTTTTTTTGATTGTTGATTTTTAATTTTCTTTCTTTTTATTCTTCTATAATTTAATCTTTTTAATTTACACTCTTCTTTTTTTTTTAATTCCTAAATTAATTTTATTTTTGTTTACATTTAATTCCTACTTTTTAATTTTAATACTAACTAGTTACAATCATTTGTCCTACTTTCTTTTAACTTCTTAATAATATATTACATACAATTAATATAAAACAATTTAACAAAAACAAAAATAAATCTCGAGCCAAGCCCTCTCTCTCTCTCCCCTCTCTCTCATTCTTTCTTCCTTAGTGCCTTTCGCATTGCCACTTCTCCCTCTCCCTCTCTCTCTCTACTCTCTAGTGTTCTCTCTTTCTCCACAATGTTCTTTTCCTCTTTGTCTCTCTTTTTCCCCCTTTCTCGTTCTCTAATTGCCTGCACATCATTGAGTCCGTATGCCTCTCTCTCTCTCTCTCTCTCTCTCTCTCTCTCTCTCTCTCTCTCTCTCTCTCTCTCTCTCTCTCAAATCCTCTACATCACTTCTCTATTAGCGTGTTGTCTCATTTCCGCATATCATTTAGAGCCCTCACCTACTCTCTATCTCTTCTTTGACTGTCAAACATCCTATTATCATCATGCATCTGCTATTATCTGCAAGCTCAAACCACTATATCTTTCCCCCCTTTCTCTCTTGTTAATGTGGATAGGGAGAAAACCTTTGCTAGAAACCTCCTCCCAAATCAAAAGAATAAAAGTAATTTGCATGTCTTTCAAATCCAAGAAGAAGTTGTTGGAAATACCTTCAATACTAGGAGATTTGCAAGGTCTCAATTTATGAATGATTTCTTTAATCTCACTAGGAGTGAGGGGCAGGTCAAGGATCTTGGCTAGGCCTTGATGAATCATTTTTTTCTTTATATAGCACTGTTGGCTTTGGCACTCCTGATATCCTCCTCCCCATATGGGAGCACCAGAGAAAACATTTGTAACAAAGATTTTAGCCTCTTGCAAACTCTCCTGAGAGTAATCCCACTATCCCTCTCCCTTAATAAGGGAATGAAATCCTTAATTATTTTTCCTTTTCATCAAAGAAAAATACTGTTATTAGGTTTATCAAAATTCCCATTCCATTACGTTTTTTGATTTGGCAAGTGACACTCTAGCATTGAGATATCTCTCCAAGTTCAATTCATGTCGCAGATCCAAGAAGACTTGGACTTGGCTGTTAGGATGCTGCTTGTACCTATTAAGCTCTTCAATGATGTTGTTCCTTCTATTGGTTCTAATGGTGCTGGAAAGTTTCTTATGATGATTGAAGAGCTTTTGATGTCCTTGATAACATACTCCCAAGTTTAAGCGGGGGAATCCAAAGGGAAAAGTGAGAGCTAATAATATCTTAAACCTTGAAAGTGATACAAGGAAGCCTTAGAAGATAGAGATCATAAGAGAAGGCTCAAGCTCACTTTTGCATCGACATAACATCTATCGAGTATAGCAACCATGTAGGCTTTTCCTTTCTGCTTGTTATTCCAGGAGAAGCCCATGTGCTCAGAGATTTCTAACAAGTCTTGATTGGAGCACATTGAACCTAGCACTTTTTTTAGCGCCCCCAATAAGAACACCTTTATTTGCATGTTTATCCCTGACCATACGAAAATCACCAAGAAGAATAATGGGCCCGTTAAGGTTGTTAAAGTCATCCAAACACCTCTTCCTCTCCTGGGGGGAAGTTAGCAGCATAAATGATGATGAGAGTAAAATTATAAGGCTCCTTAATAGTGATAGCTATACATTGATGGGTATTGCTAATAGAAACGTTACTGATCAGATGCTTAAGTCTATAGGAGACATCAATGACCAAACCCCCTTTACCAAAGGGGTGCTCAAAGATAATCCACTCGTGTTTGGTAGAGACATGCTTGAGGTTGGCAACCAACTTATTACCTCCAATTTTAACTTCTTGAAGGCAAACAAAACCAAGATAAAGAGACAACTCTTTAATCCAAAGACCAATAACTTTAGCCCTCGCGGGATCAATGATACCCTTAGCATTTGATGATATTAATTTAACTTGCGTACATGATAAAAAAACAAGGGTGAGAGACAACTACTTCGCACAAAAGGAGTCCCTTCCTACTATTCTTAGTAGGTTTAGAATTTGAACCTAAAGGTCTTATTCTTTCTTTCCTCTTGATCTTATTGGGTATATTGGAGAAGAACACCCATCTTACTACGTCATTGGAACGTCTTCATTACCATTGTTTTAACTATCCATAGCATCCAGATTCTGTTTATCCATGGCATTTAATTCATGAGAAAACATTTTAATGGAGACAGTGGACACATTACCTGACACAATACCTATATTACTCGAGGAGGCTATAACTTTGTTATTCCTACCTGTTGTGGACCATTCTCCTTTGTTATTTTCCTCCTTATTTGATGAGCTAGAAATGTTATCTTAAGGTATATACTCTTTGTCATTACCTTGAGCATTTGGCTATTGGTTTTCTTTGTCTTGTTCATCCGAGGGCTGGCTTCATCATCCATTAATGAATCGTAAGGATTGAAGACCCCTTCAATTAAAACACCAAAAGCATTAGAGAGCTTATTGTTGTTATTTTTTTCTTACTTTTAGAGGCAATTTCTTGAAATTTGACTGGGTTTGTGCAAGGTATTCAGAAGCCATGGTGATGGCATGATATTTTTTATTATTGCTAAGATCTTCAAGTTTGTTAAGCAGATGGAAATCTTTAATAAGATGCCCTTGCTTGTAGCTATGGAAACAATCATTAGGTAGGTTTCTATAGGTGACTTTTTGTTCGTGAAGGAGCCTATCATCCAAGTCTTTAATGGTTAAAAATGTTTTGATGTTCTTTGAGATGTCCACTTCTATAAGTGTTACACTTATGTTTTCCTCAAGTAGCTTTGATGTGAACCTTTTCCCTATACATGGGCACTTTTTACTCTAGTGCTGGCTAGAGGTTTTCTCCCCATGTTACCACATACTTGATACTCTCATATGTGGTGGTACTTTGTACTTAGGGATATTATTCAGCTCTTACTTCATTTTCAGTTCATCGTCAATAGAGAGAGCTATTCCAGCCATCATCTTCTCCATGTGTCTTGCTGCATTAGTGCTCCTTGTGTGTGCTTCTTGTGTGTCTCTCGCACTTCTACACACACCCAACAGTGGTATCAGAGAAGTTTCAGCTCCTTTTCAATTTTTTGTTTTTTGCGTCACGGTGCGCGCACACTTTTAACGGTGCAAATCAACTTCGGAGCATAGAACTGAGAATTTCAATAGCCAAGAAACATTTCCATCAGGTGCACTGGGGTTTTACCCCCATTTTGAAGCCATTCATGCAGTCAGAATCGCCATCAGAGTGACAATTTGTGAGCTGAAATTTCAGCATTCATTTCAGCTTTCGTCGAAGTGAAGATTTTGTCACATTCTTGTTCCTTTGTGAAATGGTGGGCAACAATGACTTATTTGGCATGCTTCAAGCTGAAGATAAGCCTGATGGGACCAACTATCCGATGTGGTCTTACATGATGAAGCATGTTCTTATTGCTAAACAACTTTGGAACATAGTGGCAGATGTAGATCGAAGACCTGTAGGTGCTTCTACTTCAGAGTCTACTTTCACAGATGGAGCTTCTTCTTCGAGTACAATGGTTTCTCCTTCTCCACCTACACAGGAGCAGCTGGGATGGAAAAGATGCTGAAATTCATGCTTTGATTGCACTTTCTATGAAGCGTCATATAGTTCCACGCATTCGGTCATGTTCTATATCATGACAGGCATGGGATACTCTTGCTTCTTTGTATGGCATGCGTAATGAAGCACGTGTTGCATACTTGAGGAAGCAACTTGAGGATGTATGTATGGCTGAAAATGAGTCGGTGGATGTGTATGTAACACGCATCAAGGACTTGAAAGAGCGATTGGCAAACATAGATGAGATCATTCCGGATGCATCATTCATTTCTACATTGTTGAAAGGATTACTGGAATCTTTTCAAAGCTTTGCTACTACAATCCATTTGGTTGCAAAAGGAAATCCTAATATGTATGCATTTGATGAGGTTGTGTTTCTTCTTTTGCAAGAAGAGCAATCTAGAGTGAATAGGAGTGGTTTAATTGAGGGAACGCAAGCACTTGCTATCTCACAAAAGAGGAAAAGCAAGTATGGTTCAGCTTTGGGTTCATCAAAACCAAAGCCTCAAGCTTCCTCTTCCACTCATTCCTCTAATGATGCTGATTTGCAAAAGAAGAAGAGATGCAAATATTGTCGGCAGGCTGGTCATACTATTGATGAGTGTAGAAAGCTTGCTAAATGTAATGAAAAGAGGAAGGAATCCAGCATGTCTATTGCTGAAAATTCAGCAAATGTAAGGAATGATGAAGCTAACATGGCGCAAGATTTTTGGGCATGTGTTGTTACATGTCATTATAATGCTTCTTTGCATTCTAAATGTATGGTTGTGAGTGAGGTTGATTCGGATTGGTTCTTTAATAGTGGTGCTTCAAAGCACATAAAATCATGCAAAAAGATTTTTTGCCTCTTTGAAAGATGCACCCAAAGGAGGACATGTGGTGTGTGCAAACAATGCCTCTTATCCTATCATTGGAGTAGGATTTGAGCTTATAGCTGCAAATGGAGGTGTGATTCTCTTGAAAAATGCATTGTATGTGCCCAGTATAAAGAAGAACTTAATTTCAGTTCTGTTTATTGCCAAAGTTGGACTTCATGTACACTTTGTTGATGATAAGTGTATGGTTCATGATTTTAGCAATGGTGATGTTATCGTGATGTCCAACACATTATGTAATGGTTTGTATCACATGGATACATACAAGAGGGCTGCCTCGAATGCCTTAGTTGCTCATACTTCTTCCATGGCTAAAATGGAGCTTTGGCATGCTCGTTTTGGTCACTTGAACTTCAATAGTTTGCTCTAGTTGCCAAAGAAGGACATGGTTATTGGCTTGCCTACACTTAAGTCCATTGAAAAGCATGCATGTGAAGGTTTCATTCTTGGAAAAATGCATCGTGCTTCATTTCCAAAAGATAGTCATACACACACTACAAGAAAATTGCAGGTTGTTCATAGTGATGTATGTGGTCCCATCAAGACTCCATCTTTTGGAAAGCATGTATATTTTGTTACCTTCATTGATGATGCTACTCGCCATACATGGGTGTATCCTATGAAAGCAAAGAATGAGGTATTTTCTTGCTTCAAAGCATTTTTAGCTATGGCTGAAAATTTTTCTTCACAAAAACTTTTGACTCTATGCACAGATCGTGGTGGTGAATACATGTCACATGAGTTTAATGCTTTTCTTTGTGAAAGAGGTATTTCACACCAATGTACAATGCCATATACACCTCAGCAAAATGGTGTTGCCGAGCATAAAAATTCTCTACTTGAAATGGCATGATGTATGGTTAAAGAAAAGCATCTTCCTTATAACTTTTGGATGGAAGCGGTCATGTGTGCAAACTATGTGTTGAATCGCTACCCTACAAAAGCATTGAGAGTCATCACTCCTTATGAGGCTTGGAATGGTCATAAGCCTATGGTTAGTCATATGTGTGTGTTTGGTTGTTTGGCATATGCTCTTGTGCCATCACAACAATGTCACAAACTTGATGACAAGGCAAAGAAATGTATATTTGTTGGTTATAGTGCTGAAAGTAAGGGATATCATTTGTACCATCCATTGAAGAGCACAATTATTGTGAGTCGAGATGTGGTATTTGCTGAAAATTCAGTTTTCCCTCTACTTGAATGCAAAAAACAGCCAACAATTAGCTCACAAGATGTGTTCGATACACTCATGCCTTTGTTCCAAAAAGGTGCGCTTGACTATGGCCATGTAGATTAGCCAACTGAGGTTCAAAGGGCTAAAAACTTCCAGCAAGATAGTGCTAAAAATGAAGAGAATTTCCAGCCAAACATGGTTGAAAATTTTCAACCAAAAATTATCAAAACTGTTGGAAATTTCCAGCCACATATGGTTGAACATTTGCATCAAAATATGGCTGAAAATGAGCATGAAATTCAGCCCACGCATGATGTACATATTGAAGATGTTTTACATAATGAACACATGTCTATCAAGAGTGCACAAACTATGCCAAAGTGGCTGAAACAAACTTTGCAGGACAGCAAATTGAGTGCACCTTTACTCGGTAGAACAAGATCAAGCTCTCACCATGCATCAAGTAATTTTGTGGATTATTCTCTTATTGCTACAACATGTAATAAAGAGCCACTTTCTTTTGAAGATGCATGTGAAGATCCACAATGGATGAGTGCTATGCAATCACAAATGGATTCCATACATAGGAATGGTACTTGGGAGTTATGTGAATTGCCAAAAGGAAAGAATGCCATTGGTACAAAGTGGGTTTATAAGATTAAGAGAAAATCTGATGGTAGCATTGATCGTTACAAAGCTAGATTGGTTGCCAAAGGATATGCGCAACAATATGGCTACCATTCGTACCGTGGTTGCATTGGCTGCCCATCGAGGTTGGAAAGTGCATCAGTTGGACATAAAAACAGCCTTCTTGAATGGTGATTTGCAAGAAGAGGTTTATGTGAAGCAACCTCCTCGATTTGCTATGAAAGGGAAAGAGCATATGGTTTGTCGCTTGCATAAAGCCTTGTATGGTCTCAAGCAAGCTCCACGTGCATGGTATGACAAAATCCATAAGCACTTGATTGCCATTGGCTTCACATGTAGCCCGATTGAAAGCACACTCTATGTACGCAAAAATGGGGCTGATCTTATAGTGCTTGTTCTTTATGTCGATGGCATACTCTTGACTGGGCCATGTAATGCAAAACTTGACATTCTTATGGCTGATTTGCAACATACTTTTCATGTCACTTATCTTGGTCTTTTGAGCTACTATCTTGGCATCTAGTTTGTATCCATTGAGGGGGGAATTGTTATGCATCAAGAAAAGTATGTCAAAAAACTACTTTAGCATTTTGACTTTGAGGATTGCAAGCTAGTTTCCACACCAATTGAGACAGGATTCAAGTTCTCAATTGAGGATTCCAGTGATGCATTTGACACTTCTCTTTAGTAGCAAGCTATGGGATGTCTTATATATGCATGCAACACAAGGCTGGATATACAGTATGTAGTTTCCCAGTTGAATCGATTCATGCATAGCCTTGGCACTAAGCATTAGCAAGCAGTGAAACATGTGTTTAGATATCTCCGAGGCATTTTGAGCTTAGGTCTCTTTTATGGCAGAGATATTCAGCCATGCTTGCATGCTTTTACAGATAGTGATTGGGCTGGTTGTTATGATACTCATGTGTCTACTAGTGGTAATTGCCTTTTCCTTGGAGACTCACGCATATCTTGGTTGAGTAAGAAGTAACCTACAGTGGCGACATCGAGTTGTGAAGCTGATTATAGGGCAGTTTTCACAGCTACAGTGGAGTGTATATGGTTGAGACACCTATTGACGGGTCTTTGCATGGAGATTGATGCTGCTACACATATTCTCACTGATAGTCAGAGTGCTTTTGACTGTTGCACGAAACCCAGTGTTTCATGCACGGACCAAACATATTGAGGTGCATTATCACTGTGTGAGAGAGCGCCTTCATGCAGGAGATATTGATTTGATATATGTGCCTACACAAGATAATGTGGCAGACATATTCACCAAAGCTCTTCCACAGGAAAAGTTTGAAGCTTTTCGCAAAGCTTTAGGCTTATTACCTTGTGGCTGATCTGTCACTCCCTGTATGTGTTCACATCATTCGTTCCATGGGGGGTTTGTTACACTTATGTGTTCTTTGAGTAGCTTTGATGTGAACCTTTTCCCTATACATGGGAACTTTTTTCTCTAGTGTTGGCTCGATGATTTTTCCCCATGTTACCACATACTTGACACTCTCATATGTGGTGGTACTTTGTACTTAGAGATATCATTCAGCTCTTACTTCAGTTCAGTTCATCGTCAATAGAGAGAGCTATTCTAGCCATCATCTTCTCCGTGTGTCTTGCTGCGTTTGTGCTCCTTGTGTGTGCTTCTTGTGTGTCTCTCACACTTCTACACACACCCAACAATAAGAACTTGAGGATCCCATTTTGGGTTAATCCCATTATGTCCGGATTTTTGACCTAGAACTCTTCCCATTTTTTATCCCATCGATTTGACCCACGGATAGTATTCTATCGGTAAATCTAGGAACTCAACCTAGACTGGAAGTTTGGATTATTTGGGCCCTCTTGGGTTGAATCCATAGTGCCATTTGAAGAATGTGATAGGTGTGCTCTTGATTAGCCATTGTCCATTAGAATTTACTTGAAGGGCACTATTAGCTTCCTCAAAAAAAAAGGGAAGAGAAAGAACTTGTTGGGTAAGTATTGTATGTGCTTGATAAAACCCCTCTTCCTTCCCATTTGACACGAATCCAATGCTTAAGCAATCCCTGTGAAGATCCTAGACCGTGACACAAACTGATCACAACCCTATCACCTATCTAGGCTTGCCAAAGATCTAAGGGAATCTTATCTATGATAACCTCTTCGTTGTCGTCATCACTAATATCTAAAACAACATTAAGCTTATGCAGATTATCATTTACCTCGTCTTGCTTGTGAATTGAGACGGAGTACCTAAAGTGTTCAACATGTTGGACGTTGTGTTAAAGAGAGAACCTTTCTGTTTGAGAATATTGATTTGGCAGGCGAGCAAGGACCAGCATCGATAAACAAATTTATTTTGTGTTTTACATTTTGGGAAGAGTGTCAATCTGTCCGATTGCGATGAGAGTGTGTCCCTTAACCCTTTATAAAACGCCATATCCCTCTTTGGGGAGAAGCATAACTACAAGCCCTGATAGCGATCGAAATTACAATTGAGTGGTGGACAAGATTTGGTGCTAGCAAGCAAAGAGTGGGGTAGGAAGTCCAAGATCGAGGGTGCTGCCCCAAAGCAATCGGCCAAGTGAAGGAAGAGGGAGCCAAAGCTCAAGCCATGCTCAGCAGGAGTTGGGGTTTGCATCAGTCTCCTTCACCTGAGTTCATTGTAGTGCTCTAGGTTTCCTATGAAAGAAGATTGCAACAAAAAGAATTAGATCTCTCGGCTAGGGTTTTGTGGCGACCTCCCGGCTCCTTCTTCCTCCCCCTCTGGTGGGGGAGGGGTCTTTTGTGTATGCACGAGCTTATTCTCCTTCGTCTCCATGGCCTTGTTTGAAGCCCTAAGGAATGGGTTTTCTGTTCTTGGTGAAGAACAAGGGGAAAATCTCGGGTGCAACCCAATGCCTCCTGGGAACCTCCATGTCACCATCGGACCTTCTTCTGCCCCCGTGTTTGGTTCAGACGCCACATGCCACAATAAAAAATATGAAATAAATGCTGGCAAGAGTCCCTCTATCCCGCAGTAGGAAAGACTTGCAGGTCCCTCTCCAATGAAGTCTTATGCTAACTTGGTTAGAACAAAGGTCAACCAGGAAGATGCCTTCTATGATATTCACCATTTCGCAGGTAGTATCTGCTCAACTCTGTCACCTAACAAAGGGAAAAGTAAGGTTTCTGACAACCCCCATGAGATAATGTCCAAAGTGATGAAGATGAGGATGCTTTGATCACTCATAAGTCATCATTAGATAGCTGGCACAAGCACCTCAGTGATAGAGTGGTTATCGGTCTGTGTCATGGCCTTAGGCTGGCGCAAGAAATACTGAAAGCATGGATAAAATATCATTGGGAGTCAAGAGGTCTTATGGTTAAACACATTCAGTATTGCCCTAATAATTATTTCCTTTTTTTCTGAAGATGCAAACAGTGCTCTATAGGTTATTAGTGATGGACAATGGTTAATTAGAAATATCCTAGTGTCTTTTTTCAAATGGTTTATTGGATTTAACCCTAAAGGGCCCAAACCCACCAAAATCCTTGTTTGGGTGGAATTCCTTGAGTTACCTATTGATTACTACCCTTGGTTTGAGAGTTTAGGAAAGATGGTTAGTAAGGTCCTTGGTCAAAAAGCCAGGAACAACAATATTAACCCAAAGTGGGACCCTCAAGTCTTAATGGAAGTTGACATAGCCAATGAAATCAAACCCCACATCGTTATCAAAGATTCAAGCGGTAAAAAGATTGCACACCCAAAAGGTTTTATACAGAAATATTCCGAATGCTTGTTATAACTACTACAAAAAGTCCATATTATCAAGGATTGTCCCTTGCTGTAGGACCAAAAGCCTCGGGAGGGGGCAGAATTCAGTAAAGAGTCACTCAAATTCCCTCTTAATAATAGTACCTCCCTGTTGGGGGATTCTTGGACGAGAAGGAGTTTGAGGGTTTGTAGGAGAAAAAGGAAAGAATAAAGAAAGAAATGAGCTAGGAAACTTCATAGAGGAAATAACCTTGGAAGCTTCTGCAGAAGCACACCTTGGAATCTTGAGTTTGATTACAGTAAAACAATTACAATGTTTGAGCACAATCCGAGTCAATACTTCTGTGCGCACTACAGAGGGTGCTTAATTACAAAATACCAATTATCCCGAAGTCTTCTTGCAGTCGGCCTCCTCTGCACCAGTCCTCTACTTGCTTCAAGCTTATCCTTGTGCACACCTTGCACCAAGCTTCCACCAAGATGAGGAATGAATATCTTATGTCGGCATGCACACTGCACAGAGACCTTGAGGTCCTTGGGGTCTAGCTTCGCACTCTCTGCCTTCTTCCTTAGCCACCTCTCTTGCACTCTTCACTTCCACCTCTCTGTGTCGTCGTACCCCCGGTGTCTCTTGCACTTCTCTCTCTTTCTTACTTCCAGTGTCCAAGAATAGCCTTTGTCTCTCTTTTGTTGAGTGCGCCGGTTCCGTGCACTCTAAGTGTAATACAATCTTTGTGCCCTTTCAATGTCCCAAGATTGTCTTTTGAACTGGCCACCAACGACTCACTACTTTGTCCTGTAGTGACTTTAGACTTAAAACAAAATTTTGATTGGGCGGCCCTATTTCCACCTTTGCGTACACGGCCGCTTCCATACCTTCACCTTTCCTTTTAATTCTTTACTTTTGCACCTAAGACTTTAAATTCACCCTTTGAACCTTAAGAGAAAAAATACTTTTGTGCACTTTGACCCTGGAAATTTGATACTTTACTCTTGCCTATGCATAGCTGTGACCTTGACTTTGTTAGTTTCAACCGGTTAGGGCTCAACAGATGCCCACCACCTAAAGTTCTCTCCGTCCCGGAGAGACCACAATGATACAATGTAAGGAGGCTTCAATAATCAGAGAGAAAACATCAGAAGAACCACATTAGAAAAACCACAGAGGAAACGGAGGTAAGGAAATAGAGAAAGATGGCTATTATTGATGAAGCATAAAAGAAAACAACAGATAAAGAGTGCAACTAGTATTTATTAACCCGGATCATGACAAAAGGAGAAGTATGATGAGATGTGTTGAAATTAAAGAATTGAAGCTGAAGCCCTAAATGCGAAGTGAAGTAAATTATTGCGAAGGGGGAGTGGGATCGGCAGCTGAGGGTTGGGGAGAGGAGGGCAGCGGAGCAGAAGCTTGCTCAATCATATGCTGGAGAGAACTAAGGCACTGCCTAAGGTGGTCCCGTTCGCGTTTGATACGACGGCAAGTAGAATTATCACATAACCCTAAGGAAGAGCGATTTTGAAGATCGGATAAGCTCTGTAATGCGGATTCGGCCATATCGCGGTATTTGTCGCGCTCATCCATGAGTAAGCGGGTCGTTTCATTGAGCGAGTGCCATTGAGAGTGAGCTATTCGATTGATGTTGTCGATGGTATTGTTGATGAATAGAAGCGGTGGCTGATACAGAATCCAAAGACACTTTGGAGGCATGAGCACTGCCAGAAGTAGCTGCACTGGCATCGCGGAGCAAATGCAAAAAGGAAGGGGCGGAAGGGAGATCAATTGGAGGGGAGGGTGCAACAGGTGGATCAGGATGATGGAGAGGAGATGCCTCGGGATGATGGAGAGGAGATGCAGGCGGATTGGGTCGCGTGAAAGGAACCGCAGTGGACAGAGTGGGGGCGGAAAGGGGAGGATGAGGTGGTGTACAGGTCGGGTGTCGGGGGTTGAGCTGCGTTTGAATGAGCGGCCAGAAAGCTAGTGTGGAAGAAGGGCCATGTGCCGGAGCAGGATCAGGGGAAGGAATAGGCGCGATATCTGGAGAGGAGGAAAAGATATGCGAAGAAGAGTGTAAGGGGGGGAAGTGAGATCAGGGGGAGCGGGTAGCGGTGTGGAAACGGAGGCCGAGTCGATGGAGAGTGGAGGGGAGGGGGGAGGATTTGAAGTGGAAGGTATGTTGGGCTGCGACGGAAGTAGAGGGGAATTAGGGTCAGAGCGCGATGGTATGTGATAAAGCCAAGCTATGAAGGGACCAGAATATAAGGAGAATGTGCGAGAGCCTCTGGAGACAGCTTCACGAAGGCGACGAGAGCGCAAATTTAAGGAACCATATATGAGGGCGGCGTAAGGGTATGGGCGGCTATTTTAGGAAGCAAAAAAGTGGATCAGCAAGACGAATATCGGACCATGGGAGTGAAGATGTTGGACTACGAAGCAAAAAGAAGAAAATGAATGCATTAAGAATGGGCGTCATGCGGATGGAAAATCGGGCATTAGTGTCGAAGCGATCTCTACAAAAGGCAATTGTGGTAGAGGCTGACAATCCAGAATATAAGAACGGAGGATTACGGAAATCGACGGGGCAGGAGCCGAGGCTGGCAGCAAGAGCGGAAATGGAGAGAGGACCTGTGTGAAAATGAGGAAAGAGGCGGATAGCTTCATAGACATCACTATAATTGGAGGGATCATTCAGGAAAACGTTGGCCAAGCCCCAGAGACCCGCCTGTTGAAGATTTTCAACAGAGAAAAGGCGATGGAGTTCAATGGTTGGGAGAGATAAATGAATACGAATCTGCATATCTAAATTAGGCGGACGAAAAAGTCGTATATAATCTCCTGAGGGCGAATAGAGAAGCTGAAGGAGAAGGAGAAGGAGGTCGAGGGAGTGGAGGTGGAGAATATATATCCGTGGAATCAGATTGAACCGAATAAGTGGGAATATGTAGGATGGCAGGATGGAATGAGGAAGGCGATGCATCAATTTGTGGGTCAGTGGGAACGGGCAACGTAGGGAACTGGGAGTGGAGGCCGGTGGTGGGTGTGGCAGACGTAGGAGGAGGGTAATTTGGATTGGTTGTATGCAGTGCTGACGGAGTGAGTTCCGAGATGTCTTCCGGTGCGGTGGGATCGGCCATAGAGTTCTGCGTAGAAAGGACCCGGTAGAGAGGTTGCAATGAGCTGCAGGCTGTTGAACTTTTTGCGGTGAAGGAGTCTTATCACAGCATGGAGATGATCGTGGATGGCGCGGGAACAAAAACCAGGGCCGCCAGGCTGCCCGTGTGAACGACAGGCAGGGATGCAGAAGAGATAGAGGAGGATGGAGGGGGGAAGGAGGGGAGTGTGGAAGGGAATTGATGGAGGGGGGGGCGGGTGGTTCTAGTGGGCGGGGAAGTTGGAGAGGGTTGTGGAGGGGAAGCGGGAGTGGAGTGGAGGGGGAGGGTGGAAGGAGAGGGAGGGTAGGCTGGAGGGAGGGTTGGAGGGTTTTTTAGGTGGGCGGTTGGGCGGGTGGGAGAGGATGTGGAGGTGAGGTGGGTGGGCGGGTTGGAGGGGGTGTGGAGGGGAAGGCGGGTGGGCGGGTGGGCGGGTGGGTGGGTGGGCGGGTGGGCGGGTGGGCGGGGTTATGGAGGGGAGGCGGGTGGGCGGGAGGGTGGGTGGGAGGGGTGGGCGGGTGGGTGGGTGGGAGGGGTGGGCGGGTGGGTGGGTGGGAGGGGGTGTGGAGGGGAGGCGGGTGGGCGGGTGGGCGTGTGGGCGGGTGGGCGTGTGGGCGGGTGGGCGTGTGGGCGGGTGGGCGGGTGGTAGGGGTTGTGGAGGGGAGGCGGGTGGGCGGGTGGGCGTGTGGGCGGGTGGGTGGGTGGTAGGGGTTGTGGAGGGGAGGCAGGTGGGCGGGTGGGTGGGTGGGAGGGGAGGGCGGGTGGCGGTGGCGGGTGGGCGGATGGGTGGGTGGGCGGGTGGGCGGGTGGGTGGGTTTGAGGGGGTGTGGAGGGGAGGCGGGTGGGCGGGTGGGCGGATGGGTGGGTGGGCGGGTGGGTGGGTGGGTGGGTGGGTGGGAGGGGGTGTGGAGGGGAGGCGGGTGGGCGGGTGGGTGGGTGGGAGGGGGTGTGGAGGGGAGGCTGGAGGGCGGGTGGGAGGGGAGGGCGGGTGGGTGGGTGGGAGGGGGTGTGGAGGGGAGGCGGGTGGGCGGGTGGGCGGGTGGGTGGGTGGGAGGGGGTGTGGAGGGGAGGCGGGTGGGCGGGTGGGTGGGTGGGAGGGGGTGTGGAGGGGAGGCGGGTGGGCGGGTGGGTGGGTGGGTGGGTGGGTGGGAGGGGGTGTGGAGGGGAGGCGGGTGGGCGGGTGGGCGGGTGGGTGGGTGGGAGGGGGTGTGGACGGGAGGCGGGTGGGCGGGTGGGTGGGTGGGAGGGTTGGAGGGGGTGTGGAGGGGAGGCGTGTGGGCAGGTGGGCGGGTGGGTGGGTGGGTGGGTGGGTGGGTGGGTGGGTTTGAGGGGGTGTGGAGGGGAGGCGGGTGGGCTGGTGGGCGGATGGGTGGGTGGGCGGGTGGGCGGGTGGGTGGGTGGGTGGGTGGGTGGGAGGGGGTGTGGAGGGGAGGCGGGTGGGCGGGTGGGCGGGTGGGTGGGTGGGAGGGGGTGTGGAGGGGAGGCTGGAGGGCAGGTGGGTGGTTGGGAGGGGAGGGCGGGTGGGTGGGTGGGAGGGGAGGGCGGGTGGGTGGGTGGGAGGGGGTGTGGAGGGGAGGCGGGTGGGCGGGTGGGTGGGTGGGAGGGGGTGTGGAGGGGAGGCGGGTGGGCGGGTGGGCGGGTGGGTGGGTGGGAGGGGGTGTGGAGGGGAGGCGGGTGGACGGGTGGGCGGGTGGGCGGGTGGGTGGGTGGGAGGGGATGTGGAGGGGAGGCGGGTGGGCGGGTGGGCAGGTGGGTGGGTGGGAGGGGGTGTGGAGGGGAGGCAGGTGGGCGGGTGGGTGGGTGGGTGGGTGGGAGGGGGTGTGGAGGGGAGGCGGGTGGGCGGGTGGGTGGGTGGGAGGGGGTGTGGAGGGGAGGCTGGAGGGCGGGTGGGTGGGTGGGAGGGGAGGGCAGGTGGGTGGGTGGGAGGGGGTGTGGAGGGGAGGCGGGTGGGTGGGTGGGCAGGTGGGCGGGTGGGTGGGTGGGAGGGGGTGTGGAGGGGAGGCGGGTGGGCGGGTGGGCGGGTGGGCGGGTGGGCGGGTTGGTGGGTGGGAGGGGGTGTGGAGGGGAGGCGGTGTCGGGTCGTGAGAGATGCTCGGATGGTGGATCAAGTCATCCGCCTAAATCGTTCGGCACACGCAGGGTGTCTGTAGCGGACTCAGACTAAGGACCATAGGGACAAGCTGCTTTATATCTGGCAATAGCTATCTGTTTGGGTGTTAACAATAATGACTCTTCGGTTATCTGATATTTAACTACCTCTTCTATTGTAGCTTCTAATGGTTTTGCTTGAGTTTGTCTAACTAAAGTTGGTGGAAATAAATCTTCATTACTTTGTGATTCAGGAGATGCAATGGAAGAAAATGCTAGGAATGTAGTTAAACATTGATCATAAGATAAAGACACTAATGATTCCGAAGTAATATTGTTCTTAATAAGTTCTTCTAACACTAATTCTACGGATTCGGTTGTATGTTCAATGATGTTATTACTACTGTGTTCAGATGCATGGTATAAATCGGAAGACATGAAAGAACTAATAGAAACAATATGATGCTAAACTGGTTTGAATAAATGAATTAATAAGCTAATACAAATGTAAAGTCTAGATAATTGGATAAATGTCTAATCAATTGGATAGCTGACTAATTGGAAAATAAGATTTAAATGAATCTTCAATCTTGCTGCTTCTCTTTACTTCACTTCAATAGCTTGAACTCATCAATGTTTCTGCAAAAAAAACATTAAGAGAAACTTGAGCTCAACACTCATTTAAATACATACACAAGTCATTTCTAAACCACTCTTTTTAGTTTTAACTTTTAATCTACAACCACACTTTAATCTCCTTACTTCCACCACACTTTCCAGTTTAACTTTTCTACTTTAATTACACTTAATTTCTACTCCTTTCTTTTCATCTTCACTAATTCTCTCCACTCTTTTTCTTAACCAACTTTTTTCTCTTTAAGTGCATCTTCTATTGAGACCACTCCTTAAATCTCTTTAGTTACACAACTTATATAAGCCATTCTTTTCCCTAGCACTCATATAGTCCACTAGTTATTTATCTATTTAATTAATCATTTTAATCTAATTAGCCTACATTTCTTATTTAAATAAATCAATTAATTTAAGCTTAGTTTAAAGGTTTACTTAATTAGAACCTTAGTATTTAAATACACATATTTAATTAAAGTAATTTTTAATGACATAGTTTAATGTTTAATACATAAATATGTAATTTAGATATTAATGTTTTTGAATAACATCTATGTTAACCCTTTAAATATATTAAATCCTAGAAAACCTATTGGAAACCCATAAAACCCCCTGGGTTAGACCATTAAAATCCTTCTGAAACCCTACCATTAACTTATTATAAATCATCTAAACCCTTTGGCTTAACCATTAGCAACATACAATCTTTGAACTTATGAAACCCTGGGAATAAATACCCATAATTCTTGAATGTAAAAAAAAATAGGAAATTCTCATTAAATGAGTAATTAGGGTAAACCCTAACATGGACATATGTCCTGCTTCATCCTTCATACCTGAAAACACTTTCAAAATAGTTAATCCAATTAACACAACTGATCAACAGTGATATAAAAGAGGTTTAGAATTCACCAATAAATATTTTAATTTTTCGGGTCATCAATTGGAAGATGCAAATCTTCCCGACATCCACGGCCACCAAACCTGCACATCGTCCCGATGGGCCAACTTGCAGATTAAGGGAAGCAGCATTTTCAATGATTATCCTGAAATTAAATCATAGAACAGCATCAATTCTTTTTTAAATATATTTAATCTTATCAAATTTTAAATCTTTTTAACATGCACATGAAGTTTATTTCAATTACATCTGGCAATGAAAACATATTAAAGTATAAAGGTAAACTATTAACCTTTTCAGTCAACAAACATTAGTTTACATTTTATCCATTTATAAACTATGTAAAGATTAGTATAAAACAGAATTCATTTTCATTCATTCAAATGCAGGTTTCGTCATATATATGCATTCACATATGAGCAATCAAGCATGCCAAAGAAATCTACTAAATCTACTTGGACAGACAGCCGCCTTGTATGCCCAATTTTAATCACTAGATGTGTTTTTCACAACTAGTTTCTTCATATAAATATGATGTAAACTTCATATCAATAATAAATGTAAATACCTTTTTGGGGTGGAAGAAGGTATAACTTCCATGTCAATATTCTTTTTTTTTTTCTTTTTTTTTCGCTACTTTTTTGTTTTAAAGGGGAAAGGCTTAACCCCTTAATCCGAGCTAAGGATCTAGCTGCATGGACAAGAAAGATCTAGGTTTTCACAGACATGTATCATGCAACAATATGCTCCTACATATATACAACTACTTTCGTTATCTAAATGAACTACAAATCCTTCTATTTTTAACAAATCTCACTTAATCTATAAATGTAGAAATATAAAATATGTTTATTTCCCTAATATGGTTAAATAGAGTCCTTTATAAAATAATATTTTTCATTCCAGACTTTATAAATTAGTTTATATGAATGCAAAGAAAATACATAAATCAAAATTGTATGACAAAGAAAAATACGACCTAAAATCAACTTCATCTTCAATCTGCTTCATCTTTATGCATCTTAATTTGTTCTTCAAAGACCTGTTAAAACTCAACCAGCAACAGCTAGACACGCAAAAATATTAAATTTCATATTCAAATTTTCTCTTAGTTTTCCTGCAAAAGAAACCCACATTAAAGAAATTCATTCATACATAATTAATCATGCTCATCATCAAACATTACTTCATACATTTCATCATCTCTTTGTTTAAATAATTTAATTCTTTTGCCAGCAATTAAGTTTTTAAGAGGAGTGCCATCTAATTCGCGTAAGGCATACGTTCCATTATCATAGGTTTTGACTACCACATAAGGTCCAAACCATCGTCTTTTAAGTTTCCTACGGGCATCATATTGAGAATCAAACGTACTATCATACAGTAAAACCCAATCGTTAACTTGAACCGGCTTTGGCCATAACCTATGTGATTTATCAAAATACTTCTTATTTTTCAGACGAGAATCTTTTAGTTTAACTATAGCCTCTTCTAAACGTTCATTCCCTTGCTCTAACTGCTGGATTCGCAGAGCTAATAAATCTTCTGTCGACAGATTATCATCCCATGATAAAGTAGTCCAAGTAACAATTTGTGTATGCACAGGGAATATCGGTTTCTGGCAATACATCAACTCTGCCAGCATATACCCCGTTGTTCTAGTGCAGGTCATTCTATCAGCCCACAACGCAAATGGAAGATAAGTTGGCCAATTCTTAATTTCTCCATTACAAGCTTTGGAAATTGCTTTAATAATAGGAGAATGCCCTCGCTCAATCTTCCCATTAGCTTCAGGGTTGTAAGCAGTAGTAAGGGCTAAGCGAATTCCATGCCTAGCAAAGAATTCTCTAGCCTCCTGCGCATCTAACTCTCCCCTATCATCCACTACCTTTTCTACATAACCAAATCATGAAATGACATCCTCAAGAAGAAATTCGCATACATTCAAGGTTGTCTTAGATCTTAAAGCTCGGCCTTCTACATGATTCGTAAGATCTTCACGTGCCAAGACTATATATCTCATCTTATTGATACCTTTGGGCATGGTAACTAAGTCTACAACCCATTTATAATGGATGCATGGTGGATAGGTAGGATGCAACGGATCCCTATGTTTGACTGAGGAATGAATCTGACATACGTCACATGAATTCACATAATTTTTAACAGTAACATAAATCCCTGGCCACCAGTATCCTTCTCTAATTTTTTCATACGTAGCTACAAAACCTTTATATCCTGCCCATAAAGTATCATGCATACTCTTCATGACTTGTAATTGAAGATCCTTAGTACCTAGTACTCGTTGTGGCAATCTAATTTTTCCCCTAGCATGTCTCCAAATTAAACCTTCTTTCAGAAAAAAGTTGTAAGCTCTTTTCCTAATATTCCGAAATCTATTTGAAGACCATGAAGGTGCCCTAACCAAAGTACTTAAATACTTTCCAATATCCTGCCACTCTCCTTCGTATTCTTCAATATTAAACTGTTCATATGTGTATGCTTTAGAATCATAATTAATTGCATTTATTTCTAATTCTATTTCTTCCTCATTATCAAATCTAGCTCGAGAAAGCATATCAGCCATAGGATTAGATTTACCTGCAATATGTATCAAAACAGGATTTATAAACTTGATGTATGAAATCCATCTAAGCATGGCAATGTCGGGTGATGAACAGTTTGTAATCATTCCAATCAGAGGTAGACAATCTGTCTCAACTATTACATTTGCACCTATAAAATATTCTTTATCGGATTTTAATGCCGTGACTAAACCCCATAGTTCTCGTTTAATTTGCGGATAATTTCTTTGCGTATCGTGTAAAATCTTTGCTCCAAATCTCACAGCATACCTATTGCCCTCTTCATCGTCCTGACCAATAACCCATCCTATTCCTATAGGGCTCGTATCAACAATTAAAATGATAGGCTTTTGATCAGTATAATCTACTCACTTTAAAATAGGAGCTTCAAGAAGTAATTTCTTTAACTTTTTCATAGCTTTTGAGTGTTCTTCAGTCCAAAGAAACTTTCGATTCTTCCTTAGCAAAGCATAAAGACAGTTTGCAACATGTGCATAGTGTGGGATCCAGATGGCATAAAACACACAAGCACCAAGGAATCGTCTTACCTCACTAATATTACTACAGGTATCTGAAATCTTGTTTATAGCGTCGACTTTAGGTGGATATGGCCTCCGACCGTAATGTCCACATAAATGCCCAACTATAAGTACCTCATTGACACCAAAAACAGATTTCTCAATGGAGAATGTGAGACCAACCTCTTCAAATCTCTGGAAAATCCTTTCACAGTCAGAGATATGATCTACTACAAATTTCCTGCAGCCAGAGGAATCTAAAGTTTCATCTTTCGCATTCTCAATACATCCTTTAATAGGAATGTCATCAATAAATGGCATGGCTATATTAGGAATGAAGTCATGTAATACTGAATTCATGGCGTTCATCATATGCGCTACTGAATTAGTAGCTCCTTGCGGCAAAGTGCACATGCGAACTAAGCCTAAAGGAGTTTTCATGGTCGTAATGTCTCTACTTTCAATAGCAAGCTGAAATTGATCGTAGCCAGAATACAAGTCTCCCATTGAGTAAATGGCATGACCAGCGAAGGCTTCAGCGAATTCTCCTACAATGGGCCCAGTACCTACATTCCTAATAGTAACCTTGTTAACAGGTTGTAAATCTTGAATGAACCGTAACTTGCCATTTTTCTTTGGAACAATAAACCACCTATTTGAGTAGGGTGCAGACGATGGCTCTAAAATTCGCATGTGAATCTTTTCCTTAAGAAGCCGCATTAACTCTGGTAAATGGGCTTTCGGAATAGGTATGGGTCGAAGATTCCATGGAATGTGAGGCACTGTAAAGATGATCATTGGTGGTACAATTTGTGGGTCTACACAACCTATCTCATGGGAATATAAAGAAAATGCCTCTCCATGCTTTCTAATCACTCTTTGAAATAGTTCACGTTCCTCAGGTAACAAAAAATTTTCATCATTTCCTATCTTGATTAGCTTTAAAGTTTCTTTTGTGAAGGTATGACCTATATTTGTGCACTCTCTTAAATAAGGATCATTGGTAACTTTCCTAAACTTCTCTTCACTCTCTCGTGGTAATGATTGGGTAATCGGTTTAATTTTTTTATCAACGGTTTTGTATTTTGTATTTACTTTTGCTTCCTTTTCATTACTCATGACAAATTTAATAATCAAATCATATTCCTCAATAGAATTTAAAAGTACAAATCTAAAATTTTCTTTTTCATGCAAAATATTTTGAAGTTCTTCAATCAATGAGTTTGAAGATAAAGTTTCAATTACGGTTTCAATGTGTTCATCAGATGAAATGAATCCTTTCTCTTTATAAAATTTTTCATAATGTTTTATAATTTTTTTAGAAATTTGTTTATAATGACTGAATTGCAAATATGATGAAGAGAAATATAAAGAAAAACTATCTAAAGTATTTACAGATGGGTGCGAGACATCAAACCAAGAACCACTGTTGTCTCGCTCAACAGTGGCATCTAGGCAAAATTTTGATCATAATAAGTTCCAAACTCTCGAAGAGGCATATGATCTTCGCGTATCTTTTCATGAGAACGGATGGGCGTCTTCCTAATTTGCTCCCTATTTCGTACATGGTTTGGGCTGACTATCATAACTTGGAGTGATTGTAGATCATCTTTAGATCTAATTCTTGCGTATGCTGAGCCATCATCCATTACTTTAGTCTCCATTCTGGCTTCACATATAAATGGTTGACCTAAGATAATTTCATAAGAGCAGTTGTCCTGAATGAAAAAGTGGAATGTCTCAGAGATTCCACCTATCATTAGAGGTATGTTGGCACATGCTCCTAGGAGTGATCCACAACCATTGTCCGCGGTTCGCATTATCCAGCCGTGATTTTTATCAATAGGCCATTTAAACTTATCATATAATCCTTTCGAAATCACATTGATTTCAGACCTAGAGTCAATTAGGGCTAAAGCAGAATATGATCTCTTCTGATCTCCTAAGTTAACTTTAATCTCCTCTGTGCCTCTCGCCCAAAAACTTTTTCTAAAATCACTCTCTGAGTTTTTTGTTTCGTCATCTGGTACAATCGGCCCTAAGAAATTTTTGTTCACATTACAGGTATTATCTTCTTCATCCTCTGAGTCTAAAGAAAGAGATTCATGAATCAAGTGAGTTACATCGGCAACATCTTGCATCTCTACCTCTTGTGACAGAGGGAATCTCTTCCTTTTAATTAGTTTAATAAAATTTTCCTTAAATTCAATTTTTGCTATTGAGAAGATTTGTTCTAAAGTCATTGTTACTGCACTTTTTAATAAGATGTCATACAATATTTCTTTCGAATCAACTTTTTGTTCAAGTTCATAAATAAGAATAGCTTTCGGTACTCGTTTTGGTTTCTTTTCTGGTTTCTCTTCAGGTTTTGTTTCAGTTCTAGGAATTTGCTCTACTTTGTCTGATGTTTGAATTGGCTCACTAAACACAGGTTGTTTACCCTCCCTAATTTCTTTTCTTCGCTCCTCATTTGTTTTAGAACTTTCGCCTTGTTCAAACTGAACTTTCTTAGGCTTCGGCTCATCTCTCATCTTACTTCTAGTCATTCGTCTACCTGAATCATTTGTATCTTGCTCATCATCCCTCTTTCTTTTCTCTTCAACATTCGCAATATGCGAATATATCGAGAATTGATCGACAGGAGAGTTCCACATAGTTTTCTGCATAATATCATCTCTCACCTTTATCAAAGCTTCAATTGAGTAGTTCCTCGTTTCCCTTGTTTGTTTGGAATCAGAGTCACTATCAACATATTCTAGTTTAACAGCAGAAGCAGATTTTGAAGACTCAGAAAGGTTTTCATACAGCTTCTGCATCCCTCCCTTTCCCCAATTGGCAGCTAAGGGTGAATGTGTTCTATAGTCGCACAATCGTTTGTCAATATCAATTACAAGTCTTTTCTCTTTCGCATCTTTCAATGCTTCACATGTGTAAATCAAATGATTTGTGGCATCGCACCAGATACATCTCCTCACATTGGCATTTCTCCTTTCATTGAAATTTCTTTGGTTAAATGCTTGAGGAATTGGTTGAGGAATTGGTTGGGGTACAACTAGAGGATTAGGAGGTATAAAAGGTGGATTAGGAGGTATAAAAGGATGATTCGGAGCTACTAATGGAGGATTAGGTGCACTTACTGGTTGAGGATAAATAGTCGGATGAGCTTGCATTGCAGGTTTATCTTGTAAGTTTAAAGCATATACCACATTCTGCAAAGCCGCTACCTCTTTAGACATATTTTCGTGCATATGCATCATATTGTCCAACTTGTTAAACAAAATCTCAAATTGCAACTCAGTTGGTACTCTAGATGTGGATGCCGTAGGCTCAACTTTTGAATCTATATGTGTATCCCTAGTTGCCTGAATCGGAGGAAAATTGGAGGATGGTTGAGACATCGAATCATAAAGGAGTGTTTTACGTTGGTTCATGTGAGCAACCGCCTCAACTACAGTTTTCACTACACCCCAGTCATCTGTAAGCCCATATTTCTTTCCCGGTTCTTCAAGCCTACGCTCAACCTCTACCCTTATATCTGGAGTCAAGATTTTAAGGAAATATAAAATGATATCTAGGGTAAGGGCAACTCTATCCTGTTCAGGTAATTGAGAGAATCTTTTCATAAATTTGCCATGGAGTTGAGTTAAAGAAATGTGAGGCTTAGGAGAACTAATCCATTTCATAAATCCCTCTCTACTGTGTTGACTATAGTCCTCTAAATAAAATTCTTTATGTAGCTCTTTTCTAAACTCATCCCATTCCTTATTGTCATGTAGATCCATAATAGCTTTCACTGTACCTATGGCAAGTCTTCCAAGATAGGATTTCCACTTTATATCAGGCAAGCCGTGTAACTTGGCTAATTCCTCAAACGTGTGAAAATAATTTGTAACATTCATACCAGTAAATTTCCCTTTATCCTTTAATAACGTCTCAACTACTTTTTGTCCTTGCGTCTCGTGCATCATAGTTTGAAATAGTTCGTCCATTTTTGAAGTTTGTTTTGATCTAGCTTGAACAATTCTAACTATATCCTGAACTTCTTTTGTTATTCTTTCCTTATGTTCAGCTACTAATTCTGAAATTCCGTTAGAGTCCAGTTTGATAAGTTTTTACTATGCCAAAATGTTGCAAGTAAAGCTATGATTAACGCTTAACCTATGTTTAACAAACAGTTGCCTTCAACCTATACCAATAATTTAACCTTAAATAAAATTATGTATGCAAGAATGTAAGAGGAAAGAAATTATACCAGCTGCTCGAAGATGAGGCTCAAAACAGAGCTTTCTGTGAAATTCAATACATTTATTGATTTGAATAAAAAATCTAAATACATATTTTGCTAAAATGGGTGCAAGCATTTTGTGCTTCAATTGTTGATGAAAGGGGTGGCGAGACGAGGTTCTCCTACTTGCCAATCTTCATGGAGGCGCTCAGATCACCAGACCAGCCCTCGACACCAAGAAGATTGCAAGCTCACGTAAATGCCACAGCTTCCAGGGATGAAGACGCAGCTGCACTGATGTAAAATCGTATGAATGTATATGCAATGCAAACTGATAATATCCGTCTGAGTCGCAAGCCGATCTTCACGTCGGGTTCACCAATGTCGGGTCGTGAGATATGCTCGGATGGTGGATCAAGTCATCCGCCTAAATCGTTCGGCACCGCGGGGTGTCTGTAGCGGACTCAGGCTTATGGAATTAAGGGCTCTAATGACACAACCAATTTAAATTACCTATTTCTATGACTGAAACTAAGGTCTTTAAATAGTTTAAATAGCTATGGACCGTAAGGACGGCCAGCCTCGTACCTAGCAACAGCTTCTTGATATGAGATTAAAACTAGTGACTCTTCTGTTACGCGTTCCATCATGGTTTCTTCTACTAAACTATCAGGTAAGCTAGAGGTTTCTGGTCTGTCTAGAGTTGGCGGAACATTTTCTATATTTTCAATAATACTGTGCTCAGACTCGTGAACTAATTTAGAAGACATCAAAGAAAGTAATGGGAAACAATATTGTTGCAAAACTGCTTGAATAAATTAATTGATAAGCTAATGGTTCAAATTAATAATTCTAATACAACTGGAAGGCCTAAACAATTGGATAAATGTCTAGTCAATTGGATAGTTGACTAAATGGGAAATAAGATCTAAATGGATCTTTAGGCTGCCGTTTCACTTCAATTGTCTTCACTTCACTTTAATTGATTGTAGCGGACTCAGACTAAGGACCATAGGGACAAGCTGCTTTATATCTGGCAATAGCTATCTGTTTGGGTGTTAACAATAATGACTCTTCGGTTATCTGATATTTAACTACCTCTTCTATTGTAGCTTCTAATGGTTTTGCTTGAGTTTGTCTAACTAAAGTTGGTGGAAATAAATCTTCACTACTTTGTGATTCAGGAGATGCAATGGAAGAAAATGCTAGGAATGTAGTTAAACATTGATCATAAGATAAAGACACTAATGATTCCGAAGTAATATTGTTCTTAATAAGTTCTTCTAACACTAATTCTACGGATTCGGTTGTATGTTCAATGATGTTATTACTACTGTGTTCAGATGCATGGTATAAATCGGAAGACATGAAAGAACTAATAGAAACAATATGATGCTAAACTGGTTTGAATAAATGAATTAATAAGCTAATACAAATGTAAAGTCTAGATAATTGGATAAATGTCTAATCAATTGGATAGCTGACTAATTGGAAAATAAGATTTAAATGAATCTTCAATCTTGCTGCTTCTCTTTACTTCACTTCAATAGCTTGAACTCATCAATGTTTCTGCAAAAAAAACATTAAGAGAAACTTGAGCTCAACACTCATTTAAATACATACACAAGTCATTTCTAAACCACTCTTTTTAGTTTTAACTTTTAATCTACAACCACACTTTAATCTCCTTACTTCCACCACACTTTCCAGTTTAACTTTTCTACTTTAATTACACTTAATTTCTACTCCTTTCTTTTCATCTTCACTAATTCTCTCCACTCTTTTTCTTAACCAACTTTTTTCTCTTTAAGTGCATCTTCTATTGAGACCACTCCTTAAATCTCTTTAGTTACACAACTTATATAAGCCATTCTTTTCCCTAGCACTCATATAGTCCACTAGTTATTTATCCATTTAATTAATCATTTTAATCTAATTAGCCTACATTTCTTATTTAAATAAATCAATTAATTTAAGCTTAGTTTAAAGGTTTAATTAATTAGAACCTTAGTATTTAAATACACATATTTAATTAAAGTAATTTTTAATGACATAGTTTAATGTTTAATACATAAATATGTAATTTAGATATTAATGTTTTTGAATAACATCTATGTTAACCCTTTAAATATATTAAATCCTAGAAAACCTATTGGAAACCCATAAAACCCCCTGGGTTAGACCATTAAAATCCTTCTGAAACGCTACCATTAACTTATTATAAATCATCTAAACCCTTTGGCTTAACCATTAGCAACATACAATCTTTGAACTTATGAAACCCTGGGAATAAATACCCATAATTCTTGAATGTAAAAAAAAATAGGAAATTCTCATTAAATGAGTAATTAGGGTAAACCCTAACATGGACATATGTCCTGCTTCATCCTTCATACCTGAAAACACTTTCAAAATAGTTAATCCAATTAACACAATTGATCAACAGTGATATAAAAGAGGTTTAGAATTCACCAATAAATATTTTAATTTTTCGGGTCATCAATTGGAATATGCAAATCTTCCCGACAGCGGGTGGGCGGGTGGGCGGGTGGGAGGGGTGTGGAGGGGAGGCGGGTGGGCGGGTGGGCGGGTGGGTGGGTGGGAGGGGGTGTGGAGGGGAGGCGGGTGGGCGGGTGGGTGGGTGGGAGGGGGTGTGGAGGGGAGGCGGGTGGGCGGGTGGGCGGGTGGGTGGGTGGGAGGGGGTGTGGAGGGGAGGCGGGTGGGCGGGTGGGTGGGTGGGAGGGGGTGTGGAGGGGAGGCGGGTGGGCAGGTGGGTGGGTGGGAGGGGGTGTGGAGGGGAGGCGGGTGGGCGGGTGGGTGGGAGGTGGTGTGGAGGGGAGGCGGGAGTGGAGTGGAGGGGGAGGCGTGGAGTGAGAGGGAGGGTGGCGGGTGGGTGGGTTGGAGGGGGTGTGGAGAGGGAGGGTGGGCGGGTGGGTGGGTGGGAGGGGGTGTGGAGGGGAGGCGAGAGTGGAGTGGAGGGGGAGGCGAGGATGGAGGCGGGGTGGCCGTTATGGAGACAGCCGCTATGGTGATAGTCGATATGGAGATCGCTATGTTGAAGGTTGTTATGGTGATCGTGACAGTGATCCCTGTGATCGTGACAGTGGAGGGATCGCCTTGGGAGTCAACGACGGAAAAGCCACGCAAGCTTTTGAAGAGTTGGGCAGCCCAGTAGACTCGGGCATTGCAGACTTCTGAGTTCAGTTGAGATGATCTTGCAGCAAGATGTAGTTGAAGGCGGAATGAATGAGGTTCCCCATTATATAGCAAGGAGGATTAAGGGCTCACCTCACAGCAAGGGATGGTCTAGCATAAAAGAGAGTTCAAAAGAGAGGAGAAGCCAATTTTAATCTCATCCATCCAAGAGATAAACAAAGAAAAGGCTAGCCTTAAAAGCTTCTGCGTAGAACTAAGAGCCATCCAAAAAAATTTGCGCCAATTTTTTTTTTTTTGATGAACATATTTATTAGCAATTATTAGCAATGATTAAAGGGACATAATAGAAAAACAAAATGACCTAAGAACTATGGAGGGGGATGTTAGAACTTTTTATGATAGGCTTTGAGTCTAGAAATATTTACTAGCGGCAGGGTGGCTCCATTGAGTGTTTCTAACTGCACAACACCCCAATGCAACGTCTTCAGAACGCGAAAAGGGCCTTCCCAATGAGGGATCCATTTCCCTTTTTCATTCGTATGAGGGTGAGGTTTATGGAGAAGAACTAACATGCCTGCTTCAATGTTGTTGTTCCACAGATATCGATCATGTGCCTCCTTCCTCTTCATCTGAGTCTCTATCAAATGTTTGGTCGCTATTATACGAATCTCCTCCACTTTATGTAGTGTTCCTAGCCTCTGAGAGACATCACAATCCTTCTTTCCCTGCATGAATGCTATCTTAGGCGATCCATGTAAAAATTCAAAGGGCTCGATGGGTAATATGCCATAAACCAGTTGGAATGGGGAATATCCTGTGGCCTCTTTGTAGGCTAACCTGTATGCCCACAATGTACCTTGATAAGCAATGCCCCAGGAAGTGGGCTGCAACATGCATTCCTTTCTTAACATTGAAATTAAAACCTTATTTGTCGATTCAGCCTGTCCATTTGCTCTTGGATAGTAAGAACAAGAGGTCCTATGAAGAATTCTATACCTGTTGAAGATTTCTTGCAGGACTTTATTTACAAAATGGGTACCTTGATCAGTACAAATTTCAAGTGGACATCCAAACCTGCAAATGATGCTACTATAAATGAAATCAGCAACAGTTTGGGCAGTGCAATCGGGGGAGGCAATAGCTTCAGCCCACTTTGTCGCATAATCTGTAGCTATCAAGAGATATTTTTCTCTTTTTGGAAAAGCGGGAGGGTAGATGGGCCCTACAAAATCTAGCCCCCACTTCTCAAATGGTTGCCAGGAAGTGGACACAACCAAGGGGTTATGTCTCTGCTTTGTTGGCTTAGGTCCACACCTCTGGCAAATGTCACATGCCTTTCCCCATTCATCTACATCCCTAAATAGTGTAGGCCACCATAGACCAGCATCCAGTATCCTCTGACTCATAATATGTCCTGGAAGGTGCCCACCACCTCTTCCCTCATGTGCAGAGTGAAGGACTTCCCTCACTTCTTCTTCTTCCAAACACTTCCTGAACCGGTCATCCTTGCCCTGTCTATACAATTTATCTTCAATGAAGGTATATGGTCTACTCTTGATTAGCAGTCTCTTCTTTTGTACAACACTAGCCTTCTCTGGATACAAACCAGTTTTAATGAAATTTTTGATGTCGTAATACCACCCTTGAGCTTGTACAGCAAACAGATGAGCATCTGGAAAGTCATCATTGATTCCACTAGTTTGATTCATCATATTTATTCTGGATAGGTGATCCGCCATAACATTTTCTTTTCCTGGTTTATGGACTACAGAAAAATCAAACTCTTGGAACAACAATAACCACCTCCATATTCTACCAGTGGCTTGTGGTTTGTTGAGTAGGTATTTTAGTGGTTGGTGATCTGTTATAATAATAAATTTTACCCCCAGTAAGTAATGACGGAATTTTTGGACAGCAAAGACCATTGCGAGGGCTTCCCTTTCGGTAGTACTGTAATTCCTTTCAGCCTTGGTCAAGATTCTACTGGCATATTGAATTGGCCTGTCCACTTTAAATTCTGCACTGGGTTGGGTCAAAACTGCCCCCACTGCATAGGCACTGGCATCGACATGTATATGAAAGATTTTTGACCACTCAGGTGTGACCAAGATAGGAGCAGACACTAACCTTGACCGTAATGTTTGATATGCTTTTTCCTCCTCTTCTTCCCATTTAAAAGGTACTTCCTTACCTGTAAGTCTAGCCAGAGGTCTAGCTATCTCTGCATACATTTTTATAAACCTTCTATGGTATCCAGTATGCCCCAAGAAACTCTGAATCTCTTTAGGGGATTTAGGTTTAGGCAACTTTAATATAGAAATGATTTTGTCAGAATCTGGGGCCATACCTTTAGCCGACACCACATGTCCTAAGAGGGTTCCTTCTGTCACAAGGAAATGACATTTGTTTGGATTGAGCTTTAACTTAGTCTCCCTGCATCTTTTGAAAATATTCTGCAGCTGCCTCAAGTGGTGGTCCAAACAATCTAGATGACTTTCCTTGTGGGATCCTGAAAACGAAGGGAAGTCATCCATGAAGATTCTAAGTGATTCCAGCAATAGGGGGCCAAAAATGAGATTGACCGTTTTGTTAAAGGTGGCTGGAGCATTTCTGAGCCCAAATGGCATTTTTACATACACATATGTTCCCCAAGGTGTGATAAAAGCAGTCTTTTCACGATCCTCTGGATGTATTGATATTTGGTTATAGCCACTGAATCCATCCATAAAGCTATATGATGCATGCCCAGCCACTTCTTCAATGACCTGTTCTGCAAAAGACATAAGGAAACCATCTGGAATGGTCACCTTGTTGAGTGCTCTAAAGTCAACACAAATTCTGATTTTATTAGTATTCTTCTTCAGTACTATAACCATAGGTGAGAGCCACTCTGAGTGTTCAACAGGAATGATGATTCCTGCATCCTCCATCTTTTGGATTTCCACATAGACAGCTTCAGCATATTTTGGATTAAGTCTATAACTCCTTCCTCTGATGGGTTTGGCTCCATCAACCAGAGGGATTCTGTGCTCTCCATAAGTTGCAGGCACTCCTTCTAAGTCTTTATAATGCCAGTCAAAAACATCTACATACTGGGTCAAGAATGATTTTACCTTTTCAAGGAGCCCTGGGTGGCTCCACAACCAAGTGGCCACCAAAATTGGCTGATTATTGTCTTGAGTGCCTAAGTGTATTTCTTGGACAGGATTTCTTGCTACCATATTATCTTCGTGTGCATCTGCTTCCTTGTCTTCTTCTACTAGCTTTTCGTGCATTGCTTCATAAGCAGGTGTATTTTGGACTTCAATGTGTTCCTCCTTGTCCTGCATCCATCCTGCAGGGATTTCTTGAATTGGGAAAGAACATTCAACACCAGAATTTTTTACCTTGCTTTTAGCTTTAGAAACTTCTTTATCTGTGGTTGTCACATCCTCCTCCAAGTTGTATTTGAGGGGTGTCTTCCTGCCCCTTGTGTGGTCTGTGATGGGCTCTCCCAATCCATCAACCTGGACCTTTTCCTTATCTTCATCATAACCTTCAGTCGTGCAAGGATTATTAAGAAAAATTCCAAAACAAGAGGAAGAGTTGCCTGCTTGGAGCCAATTTAGAATATCCTCTTCTTCTTCAAAATCTATTTGGGATTGATCCTCCGATTCTGTTTCCATGCAAATGCTAACTGTTTGCATCATACTAGTGTTTCCTTGATTGTCTGGGCCCTCTTCTAAATGAATCTGTGTCAGCTCCTGCCCTTTCTTTTTTACCCACATAGTGTCCTTGCCCCAATCATGAATGACACTAGCATGCCTCAGCCAAGGTCTTCCAATTAAGAGAGGAAATCCTCCTTCAACCTGGGGCAATCTTAAAACCACAAAATCCAGAATGAATAGATTACCTTGTACTTCAAGTGGAACTTTTGGGATTACCCCCAAGGGCCTTACTTTGCTCTGATCTGCCAAAGTAACAGTGAAGTTTGCAGGTTTTGAAGGGTGGAGTCCAATCTTTTTCATGGTATGTTCAGGCATCAAGTTAATGCCATAACCACCATCCACAATAACACCTTGAAATTCATGACCCTTGATTGATACTGTAAGCCGAGGACTTTTATAATCCGTAAGGGGTGCTTCCCCGATAATTATCCCTTTATGTAAAATAGCAGTCTTTGCCACTAAGCTTGTATTAGAAGCCTCATCAATTATCTGCAATAATTCTGACCTGAATTTCCCATCCATCTTTATTAATTCAAAAATACTAACCTCCTTCTTCATGGACTTGAGTAGTTTTGAAGCCTCTGACTCTTTAAGAGAATGAGCTTCATTTGCTTTGCCAAGCTCTTCTTGAGCCCTGTTGAAGGCATGCCCAATGGCAAAACTGGAGCCTATGAGATATTCCTTTTGGTTTGTGTCTGCACTTGTGTGGCTTTGTCTTTAGATGCAACTCTGTCTTTGTTCAATTCCCTTATTATTGACTCTTGATTTTCGTCCACTTGAGCCTTCCCTTTGCTTCTTGTCTGTACTGCAAAAGATTCAAGTTCTTCTAATTGTACCACCCTGGTAGATGGTGAGGGTTCATTGACCTAAGGTAATGTTTCCTCCTTGAATACAGAGATCATTTGGAGATGGGGTCCGGAAGTAGAGGCTTGATTCTTAGGACAACAGTTTGTATAGTGATCCCTGGCCTCTGGACAGTTCTTGCAAGGAGGGGCATTTTTTGGGAGAGTGCACCTAGATTGGTAGTGCCCGCACTCTCCACATCTGAAGCAAATGATGGGCCTTCTAGGCCCATTTGCAAAATTATTCCTTGTTCTAGGATTATAGTTGTTACCTTGGTTTGCTGCGGCTGCCATTACATTTTCTGGTGGCAGAGGTCCTCCCTGTGTCCAGTATGTCGTTGCAGGCATTCCCCTGGATTGGCATTCATGGGCCTCATGGCCAACTTTCCTGCATAATTGACAAGTCACGTTTAGCAGAGGACATTCACTTACTATGTGCCCTTGCTTGCTGCACATGGAGCACCAGAGTCCACTCTTGATACCGCCTCCTTTGAGTTCTTGCAATTCCTACCTCAGCTGAGCTAATTCTTCTGCTTGGGCCTCCTCCTCCTTTTGGAGCTTGAGTGCTTCAATCTCCCTTCTCAGCTGAGCCACAGCAGTCTCCTCTTCTGTGTAGGGCTTATTCCTTTTCAAGCCCTCCAGCTCCCTTCTTAACTCGATCATTGGGTCCTCCAGTTCTGCATCATAGGTTGATTGGGAAGAAGTTGCACCATACTGGTGCCTTATCTGCTCCAAGCGTGTGGCCGTATTGATGAACTCCTCAACAGAGGCAGTAGGTAACACTAACTCTTTTATTTTGCATTGGGTGACCACAGGTAGGGGTTTGGCTAACCACTTCTTGACAAAGAAATCATGCGGTGGATGTGGTAGTTTAGCCATTAGTGCTTTGGCCCTGGTCACAAACTCTGGGAATTTTTCTCCTAGACCCAATCTCAAGTTTTCTAGCTCTTCTATAATGATCTCAGCAGTGTTGCCATGCTGAAACTGATTTTTGAAGGCCTCTTTCATCAAATCCCAAGAAGTAAAGTGGTTTTCAGCAAACTGGCTAAACCACTTGTCTGCCAATCCTTCCAATGTGGCCGGAAAGAGTATCAAGAAGGCATCTTCCCTACCCATTAGACCTCTAGTCTTGCTTAATGCCAGAAATCTTCGAATGTGCTCATCTGGATCCTCATGAGCTAAACCTCTGAAAGAGGGAAATTTTATGTTTAATCTGGAGAGTAAGGTTTCTAGGTCCACCTGTCTTGCCATGCTTCTTACCGATGAAGTTGATGAAAGTGGACTTGATGATCTTCTGATCGCCTTTCTTCTTGTCTGCTTGCACGTGACCCTCAAGGTTTGTGACTGGGTCGCGGTCATGAGCTGTTCATAGTTCACTTAATATGAGACACTGATATAAGTATGTACCTCTTTAGTCAACTGGAGTGTTACTGTCGACACTGGAATATTGTTCTCCAAGTGCAATAGATCTTCTCCTATGCTCAATTCTCCTTGGAGGTCCCACCGGGCGTGCCAAATTTGTTGGGGGATTCTTGGATGAGAAGGAGTTTGAGGGTTTGTAGGAGAAAAAGGAAAGAATAAAGAAAGAAATGAGCTAGGAAACTTCACAGAGGAAATAACCTTGGAAGCTTCTGCAGAAGCACACCTTGGAATCTTGAGTTTGAGTACAGTAAAACAATTACAATGTTTGAGCACAATCCGAGTCAATACTTCTGTGCGCACTACAGAGGGTGCTTAATTACAAAATACCAATTATCCCGAAGTCTTCTTGCAGTCGGCCTCCTCTGCACCAGTCCTCTACTTGCTTCAAGCTTATCCTTGTGCACACCTTGCACCAAGCTTCCACCAAGATGAGGAATGAATATCTTATGTCGGCATGCACACTGCACAGAGACCTTGAGGTCCTTGGGGTCTAGCTTCGCACTCTCTGCCTTCTTCCTTAGCCACCTCTCTTGCACTCTTCACTTCCACCTCTCTGTGTCGTCGTACCCCCGGTGTCTCTTGCACTTCTCTCTCTTTCTTACTTCCAGTGTCCAAGAATAGCCTTTGTCTCTCTTTTGTTGAGTGCGCCGGTTCCGTGCACTCTAACTGTAATACAATCTTTGTGCCCTTTCAATGTCCCAAGATTGTCTTTTGAACTGGCCACCAACGACTCACTACTTTGTCCTGTAGTGACTTTAGACTTAAAACAAAATTTTGATTGGGCGGCCCTATTTCCACCTTTGCGTACACGGCCGCTTCCATGCCTTCACCTTTCCTTTTAATTCTTTACTTTTGCACCTAAGACTTTAAATTCACCCTTTGAACCTTAAGAGAAAAAATACTTATGTGCACTTTGACCCTGGAAATTTGATACTTTACTCTTGCCTATGCATAGCTGTGACCTTGACTTTGTTAGTTTCAACTAGTTAGGGCTCAACACTCCCCCACCCCCCATGTTAAGAAAATGGCTAATAAAGGCAAGAAGAAAGGATACAAATCTGATAACATGTTTGGTATCTTGCTTGAAGAAGTATAGAACCCCTTTGAGGACTGTCCCAATCGGTCTGACAACTATGAATCCTCAAACCCTAAAGAAAACACGAATCCTAATGAAATGATGGCAGGTTCTAGCAAGGCTGCTGCAGAGGGTCCCAAGGGCCATCAGATTAAGAATGACTCAGGATGGTCCCTGGTAGGGAAAAAAATAAAGTGATCAATGCTCCTTTACACAATGATCTTAAGGGAAAGGTAATCTCTGAACTTCTCCCTGATTCTTCATCATGCTCTGCCTCTAAATTGTCTACTGAAGTGTTCTCCCAGGAATTAGATGCCATGGACCAGGATAAATTGGAAAACATGGGCAATGACCTTGTCAATTATGAAATTGTCCCTATGTCACAGGATGATGAATTGCCAAGACAACTGGCAGTCTCAATTAAACCTAAAAGAAAAGAAGCTATGAGATCATCCATCTCAGCAATTAAGCCTACCAAAAATAGTAGGAAATAATATCTGGTGTTGTTTCTCATGTCTGAACTCTTTATTCTCTCCATAAATGTGAAGGATCTTACAGATCCTGTCAAACCTAGAATGATTAACAGGTGGATTCAGTCCTTGAACAAGCTCCCTGATGTTTTCTGTTTACAAGAGGTTAAAATTGGTGGTGACTCTCTCAAATTTAATGTCAATTTACTATCTAATTATTTCAAGTGGTTTTTCACTAATCACCAGGATGGAAAAGGTGGTGCTGTAATTGGGATCTCTAAGTCCCTGGATCATACTTTGGCTGGTAATTCCTCTAGTAACTCCAACCAATGGGGCTCTATCAGTTTGGGTAACTCCTATAACCTCTCTATCATCTCTGTTTATGCTTCTAATAATAGTTTGAGTAGGGGAACTTGCTGGGAAGAACTCAGACAAGTTCAAGGGCCTGTTATTTTGGTAGGAGATTTTAATATGGTCACTTGTATTAAAGATAGGTGCAAGTGTAAAGGTAATACCATTAATGGTTCTGAAAAACATGCCTGGAATGAGCTTTGTAACCTGCATGATTTTACTGATATTTCTCAAAATTTTGGTTTCACTTGGTCCAATAAACAAGTTGGTAATCCTTATATTGCTACTAGATTAGATAGATGATATGCCAATAATTCTATTTTACAAAAGGGTTGGGATGTGAGTGTTCATACTGATAGTTCCCTTTTTGTTTTTGACCATAAGCCCTTAAGTATCACCTTTAGGATGGGTAGTCCTTCTTTCAGGTCTGGGTGGCCTCATATTTGTGAAGAGATGGATAAGTATGTGTTTGAAGATGAAGAGGTGTTGCAAAATCCTTGATCTACACCAGCCAAATGAACTCCAGGAGTATATGGTGGGCCCTTTTAGCTTGCCAATGGATGTATTAGACACCCTATGTACCTTGGAAGATCACTCTCAAAAAGATAGATCAAAACAGATAAGGTGGAGTTAGCTCAGAGGTGAAAACTTGCTATTCTTGGTTCATACACTTGTCCAGTGTTTTACATAATTCTCTGAGCACAGCAGCAATTAGCTCAATTCCTCTTGGGGAAGTCTAGGCAACTTAAAGAGCTAACTTTCAAGAGTAATCCCATCAAAAATAATGAACCACACACTGAGAATGAGTTTTAACAAGTGATGACATCATCCCGATTTTCACGGGCTGCTACAGATATAGACCAGTGAGCAAAAAAATCAACATAACTCACAATGTAGAAATCCAATGATGATGAAAATTTGTATGGTTATACTAGACAGTAAGCTGAATCCAAAAAGCTTTAAATCACTGAATTTGGATAAGTAAACACTGAGAAATGGCTCTGCCAAGATGAGTGAAAAAGTCGGGTACCTGACAGAGAAGTGAAGATGAACAGACCCTGTTGACTTCAAATGAACATAACTGAAGATTGCAACATCCAAATGACATGAAAATTTGTGAGCATATAGTAGACTTATAGAGCTAACTTTACCAAGTTAAATCACTGAAAATGATGCACCAAGCTCAGAGGAAACATCTCTGCAAGCTGACTGAGAAAACTGAGAGTAATGGCAATGAGTAGTACACTTCACAAGAACATGGAAAGATGAGCTCAAATAATCATGAAAATGAAAGTATATTGCTTGTACAATACAATGACTTACTGATACATATGTGTGCCTTGTAATCACACCTTGATATGGCATAAAGCTCAGCTCTTGGAGGTCTTCACATAGGTCTCTCTAACCACGACTAAAACTGCCATCTATTTATAGTTGAGTTTGGGAGGCTAACTTCCCTCAATCACTCTCCAATCAATCAATGATTGATTTGATTCTCTACCTACCACAAATCACGAATTCGTGGCTCCTCTTTCCATTCTTGATCATGTGGACTCAACCACTTAAGATTCTCTTACTTTTACATTAAGTAAACTCTCCAAAAAATTACAAGAGGTAGTTCACAAGTGAACTTTACATAGTCTTCTTTTTAAAGCTTCTTCTAAGACTTTGTGGAACTCAAGCCAATACTTAGGCTTGTCATAGACTTGCTCCAACAATATTGATGCTAACCTTCTCAAGCTCCCTTGTATTTTGACCGAAACTAAAAGAATTTTCTCCCATCATTTTACCAACACTAGTTCTCCTTGCTTGGCTTGGGAAAAAGTAGTGAAAGAAGTCCAACTTTTGTTCACTCATTTTAAGAGACAAGCCATGGAGGTTAGAGCCAAAAGAAGAAATAATATTGCGGAAAAGTTGAAAACTCTAGATGTTACTTCTCAAGAGGACCATAATTTACACTTGAGATTGTGTAAGGAAAGTTATCTTGAAGCTAGTTATTCTCTTGCCTCATCAAAATAGTTTTGGAGTGGGAACATGGACAGGAACAACAAGTATATGTTTTCTCTCTTGAAAAAAAATAAAGTCAGGGATTTCATCCCCAAGTTGAAGAAAAAAGAAGGTGGTCACACTATAAATATTGAGCAGACTCTATAGGAGGCTAAAAGCTTCTTTATGGATGTTTTCTCTGGTACTCCCAAGTGGGGAGAGGATATTCAGAGGGCCACAACTACTATTGCTTTGAAAAGGAAGAAAATGATTCCTGAAAGCCTGGTTCCCATCCTAGACCTGCCCCTCACTGTCGGTGAGATCAAAGAAACCATCTATAAATTGAAACCCTGTAAGTCTGCAGGTTTTGATGGTCTTCCCAATGAGTTCTTCATGATATTATGTGATTTTCTCACTCCTTATATTCTCTTGGTGTGGGAAGAGGCTTCTAGCAAAGGATTTCTTCCTTGCCACATTAACGCTCAGGTTATTAGACTTATTCACAAAAGGGGAAACAAAGATGACCTTAATAACTGGAGACCCATTACTTGTCTTAACACCATTTACAAGATCATAGCTTCCACCATTGCTAGAAGACTTAGTCCCTTGATGAAATTCTTTATGCTCTCTGAGAAAAAGGGCTTCATTCAAGGTAGGTACATTCTTTGGGAAGGTATGGAAAATGCTAGAAGACTTAGTCCCTTGATGAAATTCTTTATGCTCCCTGAGAAAAAGGGCTTCATTCAAGGTAGGTACATTATTTCTCTTTGGGAAGGTATGGAAAATGCTAAGGAAATGGGCCAAAACTACTATTTTTTCAAAATTGATTTTGACAAGGCTTATGATAGGACTGAGTGGGATTTTATTCTACAATCTTTGCAAGATATGGGTGCTAGAAAAACATTAATCAAAAGTGCTAGTACTCTTTTTGGGAAAGCTTGCTCTAGAGTAGCTATCAATGGCCACATTTCAGACCCCTTTAGACTCAACAGATCCATTAGGCAGGGTTGCCCTCTTGCCCCTCTTTTATTTGCCATTGCTAGTGATGCTTTGGGTTGGTTAGTGAAAGATGCTATGAATTGTGGTTTGATAAGAGGTATAAATGTTCATAATTCCCCTTCCCCTCTTGGGCTGCAAATGATTGCTGATGACACTAATGTTGTTTTAAATGTAGATGACATGTCTGTGAGTAAATTTTTGGAATGCTTGGAGACCTTCTGCCTTGCTAGTGGATCCAAAGTCAACCATAGTAAAACTGGTTTTAAAGCTTCTAATGATTCTCTGCCTGATTGTGTAGAAAGACTTGGCTATAACATCATTAAGGATGGGGAGATTTTCAGATTGTTGGGGAATCCAATGGGATTCCAAATTACCTTTGCCCAAAGGTGGGAGTGGGTGGTTGAAAAGTTTAAAAAGCAATTGCTCTATTGGTATGATTCTAACACTTCCCTCCCCCATAGAACTTTTGTTCTTAACCATTACATCCTCCCTAAACTTGTTTATTTCTTGGCTTGTTGGTCTCCTTCTAATAAACAAATTGAGCAGGTTATTTCCTTGGCTAGGAACTTCTTGTGGGGAAAATTTACCTAAGTATCAGGGAGGCTTGGGAATAATAAATCCTAAAAAGATGGCTGATAACCTAGCTCCTAAATGGATATTGAGATGTCTTTACTGTAATGATGTGTGGTCTTGTCTCCTTAAAAGGAATATCGCTAGGTTCTGTCTGACTGACTACAGAGCTTGGAAGAACATCAATCTTTGGGACATATTGGTATCTCCTCACTCTGTCACTCCTTATGGCAGCCCCCTGGTGTGCAGAATTTGGCACACTTGGTTCAAAGCTAAGCAACTTCACCCCTCCTCTTGAGTTGATGTATTCTCATGATTTCTATATGCAGGAATCACCTTGGATTGGGTGGTTGGCCTTTTGTAACAACAAAAGTCTGGCTATCAAAGAGCACGTGCCACAAAGCTGGTGTTACTACCTGGAGTTACTTTATGTGTGATGGAAGGGTAAGGAATATCCCACAACTTAACTTAGCCATTGATTTGTCTATTTCTTGTTTGGAGGTGCTTCATAGTCATAGAGATATGCTGGTGGAAAATCTTGGTAGCTGGCACAGGAAGAAGCTAACCCTGCTAGGTACTGCTTCCCTCATTTTCAAGCACTTCAAAAAGCACAAAGGAACAATTGATCAAATTCTTGTTAAACTTAAATCAAGATGGCAAGTCATTGGTCTCCGCATCAATGGTCTTAGAGATTTAAAGCTTTGTGGGCTTTTCCAGACTGTAGCAAGCGCTCCTTCCTTCAATGGCTAATGTTGCATCAAGGTCTGTGGATTGGCCACAAAGTCAGGAAAGTTTATATTAATGGTGGGCTATGTACATTTTGTGGCCTTGTGGAGGATGTTTCTCACCTGTTTTTTGAGTGCCAGCATGCCAAAAAGTTTTGGTCTCCTGTGGAAAACTATTTACAGGCTAATGATCTTCCCCAACTGAGCAAGATGGAGGTGATTCTTGGCTGCTGTAGAAATTTGGACATGCTGCTGTGGAACATCTGGAGGGGCCACATACTGTGGAATATTTGGATTAGCAAAAATGAAGCCACCCTTGGTAAAGGAAGGAGGAACTTCCTCATTTCCCTCCCTGAGAAGCTGAAAAAGGCCTCTTTGGCTTGTATTAGAAATATTAATTATGCCCCCAATCATAGTTCTGATGTATTCAAGGTTATGGCTGAGAATAGGCCCTCCAAGTGGAAGGATCTTTTATCTGCTCAGTATTCATGTAAAAGGATCTCCATGTCTATGGATTTGTAAATGGGTCTTTGGCTGGGGTGAGTCCTGCCCAAAGCACAGATTGTACATCCTACCATTAATATAATTTTCTTGCTTAAAAAAAAAAAAGAAGAATTAGACATAGCAAAACGTGTAGAAATATATAGTTAAAAAGAAATGATATCTAACCACGAAGTCAACACCTTGCAAAAAGGTATCTGGTCCAATGCAAGGGCTAACAAAATTTGTGGTGTGCCACCATGGTGCAAGCATTGCCATCGATGCGTGGAAGATTTGGTTCACATTTTCTTCGATTGCCCCAAGTCCTTTGTTATTTGGCGGCACATGATGCGGGTATTGAGACTCACAACCAAATCAACTGGCAACAGGCATTGTTGTGTGAGGCGATCGGCTACTCTTCAAGGATGTGGAATGCCATCAAGGTTGAGACACTTTGGAAGATTTGAAGGGAGCGATGTGGTGTCAATTTTGGCGAAACGTCGAAGGAATGGTCGTTTGAGAAATCCTAACCGCTTCGCTGGCCTGGTGGTTGGGCCTCTCGCCTCTTGAGGTGGGGGTGAGGGTTCAACCCCTGGCAGCAACATGTAGGGACATATAAATCTCAGGAACTGTTGTATGTGGTTGTTGGCCACCGTTGACCTTTCCCGCGGTAGTTGTGACCGCTGTTTAACCCAGTTGTAAGCCCCTGTTCTTGTTGGATAAGGGGGGTCCCATGGGTACTATGCCCTTCCTTGTACAATTGTAATTTCAAAGTTAAAGTCCGGGGGAGTAGGCCTCGGCCGAACCTCCTTTAAAAAAAAAAAAAAACCCAATCTTAAACCTAAGAAAAAATATAATAACTGGGGTAACAGACCAGAAATGTTACTTAAAGAAATCTCTAATCCTTATCAGGTTTTGGATCTTACCAATGAGGATGTTGCAGGTACCTCTCAGAAAGAGACAGAAAATAGTGAGCAGGAAGTGGTGATGAATGCAAGTAAGGAAAACCCTACAGGTACAGATGATTGGACAGTTATCCGAAAAAATAAATCCTCTAAACATCCCTCAGGTAATTCTCCTACCATTGTACCGTTAGTTGTTGAAAAAAGTATCCCCAATGAAGAGGTATTTGTTGAACAACTTAACAAAATTGATGATGATTCCATCCTGAGAATGCAAACTGAATCTAATTCGGACATAGAGAATAATAACGCTACTGACATGAATATTAGCCCTCAAGCTAAGGAAAGAATGAAGTCCAAAAGGAAAGAAGGTATCCGAACTTTGAACTCGGTATTGAAACCATCAAAGAATCACAGGAAGTAATCTTGTCCTTTTGTTGTTGTTTTCTGATGGATACTATCAAAATCATTTCTTTGAATACTAAAGGTCTCACTGATCCTATCAGGGGGAAAGTTATTAACAAGTGGTTGATGGATTCCTCCATTGATCCGGACCTGATTTGTTTACAGGAACTAAAAGTTGGTGGTTTTTCTCTAAATTCTAATTTAAGAATTGTTTCTAGTGGTTTTTCTTAGTTCCATACTAGTCATCAAGGAAAAGGTGGTGCAGCTATCGGAATCAGGAGCAACCTGGATCATCTTGTTGATGAGTTCATTTACAGTATATCTGACCAATGGGTTGCTTTAAGTTGTAAGTGTCCTTTGAATCTCACAATTGTGTGTGTTTATGCTGCTAACAACTCTGTTGACAGGTGTAGATGTTGGGAGGAGATCTCTCAATTAAAGGGAGACATTCTGCTTGTTGGTGATTTCAACATGGTAACTAATGCTGTTGATAGATATGGTAGCAAGGAGAATATTCTTTCTGGTAAGGAAATGATAGATATGTTGTTGATAGATATGATTTCAACATGGTAACTAATGTTGTTGATAGATATGATAGATATGGTAGCAAGGAGATTATTCTTTCTGGTAAGGAAAAGAATATTTGGTATAAGATGTTAAGTCTTCACAACTTGTTGGACATGTCTGTTCATACTGGGCACTCCTGGAATAATAGAAGTCTGTACAACAAGTTATCTGCCAGACTTGACAGAGTCTATCTGAATGTTTCCAGATTTCAGGAATTGTGGAATTATGATTGTAAGTTGGACCATTCTCTTCAGTTGTCTGATCATATCCCTCTTGTTGTTAAGCTTTTAAGAAATAATCCCGCCTATAGAGCTGGCTGGACGCATCTTGATATTTCCCTTCTCAAAATTCCTATTGTTAAAAATGAGGTGGTTAACTCTCTTAGGAGTCATTTTGAAAAGACCACTTCTCCCTTTTTTAGCCTGGGAGCTGGCGATTAAGAACATCCAAAGGATTCTCAGCTTTTACAAGAACAAAGCTAAGATCATTAGAAATTCTAGAAGAATGATGATTATTAAAGAGATTGACAAGATTAAGTCTTCTCAAGACAACATCTCCACTATTAATCAGAAGGTCCTAGATCTCCAGGATAGACTTAGATATGAAGACTACATTCTGGCTAGTGGTGCCCTTGCCACTTCAAGAGAATTTTGGGCAGGCAAAGTTGATAAACCTAACAAGCACATGTTTGATATTATGAGGAAAAAGAAAGCTAGAGATTTTATTCCCCTTCTCAAGAAGTCGTCTGGTGGGCATACTTTGAATATTCAAGAGAATTTGTAGGAGGCTTTGAGCTTCTTTACCAATGTTTTCTCTGGACCTCCCAAGGGAGGGGAGCATATTTGGAGGGCCAGGGCTTCTATTGCTCTTAAAAGGAAGAAAATGATTCCTAAAAGCCTGGCCTCCCTTCTGGACCTCCCCCTCACTGCTGGTGAGGTTAGAGAAACCATTAGTAAATTGAAGGCTGGAAAATCCCCTGGACATGATGGTATCCCCAATGAATTTTTTCAAGAACTTAAGGAAACTGTTGTGCCCATTATTCTCTTGATTTGGGACGAAGCCATTAGAAGAGGTACTCTTTCTACCTTCATCAACACTGGAGTGATTAAACTTATTCACAAGAAAGGACCTAAGGATGATCTTAATAATTGGAGACCCATCTCTTGTCTGACTTCTTTATATAAAATTTTTGCTTCCTCTCTTGCTAGAAGACTGAGCCCTCTTATGGATAGTATCGTTCTCCCTGAGCAAAAAGGTTTTATTAAAGGTAGATACATACTTGATGCTATCATCACCTTGTGGGAAAGTATTGACCTTGCTAAAGAGTCCAGTATGGATATTTATTTTTTTAAGGTCGATTTTGATAAAGCTTATGACCGTATTGAGTGGGATTTCATCCTTCAGTCCCTCCATGACATAGGTGTTGGGAAAAGATTTGTTAAGTATACTAGTCTCCTTTTTGGTAATGCTCATTCTAAAGTGGCTATGAATGGTCACCTGTCTGAGGCTTTTAAAATTTGTAGGTCTATTAGACAGGGTTGCCCTCTTGCTCCTCTGCTTTTTGCTATCACCAGTGATGCCTTTGGGTGGCTTATCAAGGATTGTATTAATCAAGGTTATATAAAAGGTATTGATATTCCTGGTTCCCCCTCTCCCCTCTGTCTCCAAATGTTTGCAGATGATACTAATGCTGTTATGAAAGCTAATGAGAGCTCTGCTAATTATTTTATCAAATGTCTTAATGAGTTTTGTATTGCAAGTGGTTCAGTTGTCAATCATACTAAAACAGGTTTTTTCTCTACTAATAAGCTGATCCCTCAATGTGTCAAGGAAGCTGGTTGTGAAATTATTAAAGAAGGTAATATCTTCAGACTTCTGGGAATTCCAATGGGATTTGAAGTGACCTTTGAACAAAGATGGAACTGGGTAATGGATAAATTTAGAGTTAAAATATTTAAATGGATTGACATGCAGCAAAGTATTTCTCACAGGGTTTTTTTTCTTAATCATTACATTCTTCCTACTCTCACTTATTTTTTGGCCTGTTGGCACCCTAGCAGGAAACAAATTGCTGAAGCTATTTCTCTGGCAAGAAGATTCTTATGGGGAGGAAGCAAGATTACTAAGGTCGCTTGGAACACCTGCTGTATGAAAAAATCTGAAGGAGGTTTGGGTATAATTTGTCCCTCCAGGATGGCTGTTAAGTTAGCTGCTAAATGGATTCTGAGAGCTACTAGTTCTAAAGATTTCTGGGCTTGCCTGATTATGAGAAATACTGATAAGTTCCACTTGATTAGTAATAAAAGCAGGAATAATCTTCAGTTATGGGACATTGTGATTTCTCCTTTTAATGTTGTCCCTAAAGGTTCCAGACTTGTGTGCAATTTTTGGGAAGCCTGGATGAAGATTAAAAAAAAATATAAGTTGTCTGTCTGGTTCTACAATCATTCCTCTTTTATTATGCAAGAGTCCATGTGGTTTGGTTGGTCCACTGATTATAATAACAGTTCTCTGTCCATAAGAATGAACAAGTGCAGGAAGCAAGGGTTTGATAACTGGAAGAGCCTTACCAGGAATGAAGTCCTAATGGATGATCAGGATATTATGAATACTAATAACTTGTCTTTTCATTGTAAACAGATGATTAAAGAAAAGAAAAGGGAGCTGGAGAAGAAGCTGAAGGATAATATGTGGAAGAAGCAGGTTTATCTTCATGAAGTGGCCAAAGACATATACTTCAGCTTTGGGAACTCTAAGCATGACATCAGGAAAATCTCCGTGAAGCTGAATAAGAAGTGGGACATCTCCTGGTCCCATCACCAATGGAAGTACAGGTTTCAATGTATCTGGTCCTTCCCCATGAATGCCAAACATTCTTTCCTGTTGTGGACGATTATTCACAAGGGAGTTTGGACTGGAAGTAAAGCAAAAGATTTTAAAATTGATGCTGGAAAATGTTGTCACTGTGGTGATTTAGAGGATCTTGACCATTTGTTTTACAACTGTAAAGCTGCTCAAAGATTCTGGCAAGGGATCAGCTTGTACTACACTTCAACAGGTTTAAAACCCCCTGGAAGGAAGGAGTTTCTCCTTGGAGAAGCTAACAGAATGGATATTGTTCTTTGGCAATTGATTAGAGCCCACACTTTGTGGACAATATGGAGACACAGAAACTCTAAACTTTTTTGTCTTAAACCCAAGAATCATTTTTACTCATGTTTGATGGGTATCAGGAGAATAATGAAGCTGTGTCTCTCCTATGCCCCTGACTCACTTCATTCGGCAGCCAACCCTCATTATATTCTCAAGAATAACCCTTATACGTCTTGGAGAATCAAACTTTTGAAGAGTTACTTTGTTACTAGACTAGAAATGATCCATTTTCTGGAATTGTACACCCTCTCTTGAGTTCTGTATTCCCTGAAGTTGCACTATTGCTGAAGGTTTGGGACTTTCTGGGGCATTCCATGTTCTCCCCCAGAATTTTTTCCCCATCCTTGTTGTAATTTTCTTTTCCAGCATTAATTTGAACTTCTTCTGTTTTACTCAAAAAAAAAAAAAAACAAAAAACCTCCTCTTCTACAAGCTCCAGGGCCCAGGCTCCAGCCTCTCTTCCAAATTCCAATCTTCCCTGGATTCTCCAAGCTTCACTGACAATGATCGGACTCTTATCCAGGATTTCAGTACTCCGATACTTGCCAATGATTTTCCGCTTGAAGATGACGATCATACTATTTATAAAATTGACAGCCCATAAACGAAAATTAATAAAAATTGACGATCATACTTCCCGAAGGGTGGGGAAGAGGCGCTCCATCAACCGAGAGTTCATACAACCCATTCCGATGATTCTTTGTAGGAAATGATTGGGCATAATACTTCCAAAAGATTATTTTGAGTACATTGAAACATGGATTGGCAATCAAGAAAACTATGAATACTGAATACATTGGAGCATGGGTTGGATTTTAGAACAACTTAAAAAAAAAAGTATGAAGGATGTCCTCCAGATTGTGGCGTCTTCAACATTTTTCATCGCTCCATTACCCTTAAGAGAACTCTTAGCAATCCACAAGCCTGTATGGATAATTATCCATGACCAATGTTGTAGAAAAAGCCCAAATGCAAGTAAATATGTAAGTCCAGTGCTTTCTATTCCATCACACCCTCCACGTATGATTAACAACTGTATTGATACTCCTTGTTTCCACATCACACCTTCCACGTGTGATTAGCAAACTGTATTGATACTCCTTGTTTCTGCACTCTAAACAACATTTCTGCATCTTCACTTTTTCCATATCCAATCTACAATTTTCTTTCCTAAGGCTTCATTTGATCTTTCTTTAATATGATCAATGATGGAAGAATCGCCAATCCTTATGTAGTTCCTGAAGCCAATGATGGAAGAATCGTCAATCCCTATGTAGTTCTTGAAGCTAATGGAGCTAATGTACCTTTGCAACTCGAATCTGAGGTTTCTCAAAGATGGTCCAAAGAACCTTCATTGAACTTGACATCTCACTTAAACTAGACTTTGTAATTGAAGCTATTTCAATTCGAATGGCAAAAGTTGGATACTCTTGCACGAAACAACAATATCACCAAGTCAAACTATCTTGACAGCTAGCTCCTATCTATGAATACACAGAGACACATATGCACTATTTCACAGTTTGACTCAGAGAATATGCAAAACCAAAGCCTAAGACTTGAGAAACTTATAATAGAATATAAGATATTTCAAACGAGTCTACAAAAACACGAAACCGATTATTGTAGAAGTCAGGGTAGTAGATACAACATGAACCATAACATATCTATCACTACAAGACTTAGAAACTGGTTATGGCTAATCGAACTTGAAGATCTTCTTAAACAACATTAATTCATAAGTGAATTGAGTAGGATTCTTGTTGATGTAAAACCCACAATGGGCAGCTTGATGAAATATACACATATACACACAACCACACACACAAACACAAACACACACACACACACACACACACATATATATATATATATATATATATATATATATATATATATATATATATATATATATATATATATATATATATATATATATATATATATATATATATATATATATATATATATATACACACACACACACACACACACATATATATATATATATATATATATATATATATATATATATATATATATATATATATATATATATATATATATATATATATATATATATTGATTTTTTATATTGATCTTCTCCCATGTGCTAGACTTTGTTATGGTTGATTCTTGTAATAAAGTAAGTCTATGATCTAATGGTCCGGTCGATTCAAACAGATATGAAATCTGACACCATTTGTTCACTTATATGTATGACCAAAGATCTCAAAACTAGACTTATGCAAGAGGTCATATGCTATTATAAACAAGTGATCCACTTAGCTTAGTGGTCAAGTCCCAAGGTTGTGAAGAAGGAGGTCTTGGGTTCAACCCCCCTGGGGTACACGGGGAGAGTATTTTGCCCAAAGAGCTCTAGAGCCTTCTAGAAGCATCCACTTGAGTTAACTCTTGTTAACTAGGACACTTGGCACAGATGCACTTACATGGCCGATACATGGATGGTTAGGGTCAACCTGCCCAAGAAGGCAGTCCCCTAGAGAGAGTTATATATAGATGCATATGTTTGAGAGGAGAGTCATCTGTCTAGCACGTGGTGGTTGTAATCTTCATTCCCTTGCATTGGTATCAGAGCTCTAGGCAAGCTTCCGTGGTGACCTTGAAAGCTCATCATCTTCTTAAACTCTGAGCAAGCTTCCATGGAGATGTTGGGTTTCATTTCTTATAAATGCACTCGTGCATCTCTTTCATTTACAAATATTATGCGTACACCTTTTATGTTGTTTTTGATAGCCAAAGTAGAAGTTACGTGTATAATTTCATCTTGTTTTTGGTAGCAAAATGTTAAATTGTTTCTGTTGATGTTTGCTAGATGCACATGTATGAGTTGAACCTTCGACATCCGTTGAATAGACAAATGGTGTAACCACGTAGCCCCATTGACTCATATATAAATTTATAATATTATATTTACTTTGTAGCAAGAGTTGTTTGCATATATATTCTAAATCAAAAGCTGGCACATGAGTAGGTACAGCTAATGCAGTAGGATTCGAACTCAACACACTATGGAAGATAAGAGACTCTACTATCTATGGAGCACACTCAATACATAGTTACAAAATTTCCATCTCAATGATAGTTGAGCACTACTATCAGGCAACAAAAGTGTAATCTCCTCTTTGAGGCATCGAAGTGCACGAGCCAAAAATAGAAACCATGACTTAGTGGCTCGAACAAAGTGCCTCAGCCATTGTGCTAGGCTATTTGTTTGCAAGAGTGTTAATTACACTCTTACTGCATCCTAAAACAAAGTTACCCCGATGGAGCTCTTCACATGCTGAAGAAAAACAATTCCCTACAAATCATTCTTGATGGAGCTTGATACCACAAATTGTTTGAGAGAAACAAGATCAATCTACATCTTAAGGAGGTGGACAAATCATATTTGATTCTTTGAACCTGAAAGATCTATCTTACCTACAAATACATCCAAGCTTCCACAAAGATAATCTTTGCATAGCTTATTATCAACCCACTCCTTATGTTGGCTATGTTCCAACATGGGAATACCTTTCATGTGAAGGCCAAGCATTCGGTCCGGTCTTGTAGCTCGGACCTCATTGGGTTATCCAACATTAACTCCTTATATAGAGTATAAAGCAAGGATTTATTCATCAATGAGTACTGAGGATGTTGAGTCTCTATGTAGTGGATGGATAAAGCTTTGCAAATGAAGTCTCAAGGAGAAGTATGAGGCTCTTCTATGGACAATGGAAGGATGTAGCTTGATATGGAGATAAGTATTTTTCAAGTTACTGTTTATACTTGTTTTTGCTCTTTGCTTTCATGTAGAGTGAATTTTATTATCATTGAAGCATGATAGCAATCTTCATTTTAGATAGAATTGATGCGAATTAATGAAAGCTAAATGAGAGAGCATAGATGTATTGAAACACTTATGCATCTAGGAATAATTGTTTCCACTTCATGCACATAAATCAATGATTGTTTATAGATTTCTCCTTCCAAAAGTATATTTTCATGCACAACATGTCACGAGGAAGGAGATAAGGAAGAGAGCTCGCACACACACTCTCACTCTCAAGGAGAAGCACACACACTGATTGAGGCAAGGAAGAATGATCTTCTTCTTCTTCTTCTTCTATTACATAAAAAGGAATGTACAAGAATGACCTAAAAACAAGAATACAACAAGTGCAATATGTAAAGATCAGTACATAAGGAAAAACCTAATGTCTGCAAATGAGTGAGCTGGCAAGAAACAAATGTGCAATCACTCTCGGTGGATAAACCTAATAAAGCTCAATGAAGTATCCCTGACATATACCAGCGTGACCACTATACATATCAGAGAAACAAAAAACTGGTACATGTCATCCTCGATCATCACATGTTGAACTTGATATCTCAACACTCCCCCTCAAGCTCAATGCCATATCCTATAATCCAAGCATCTCCTGAAACTTCTTCAGCTTCTCAGCTCCAAGTGCTTTGGTGAAAATATAAGCAACCTGCTCATCTGTTCTCACATAAACAAGATCAATATCACCTGCTAATACCTTCTCTCTGATGAAGTGATAATGTACCTCGATATGCTTTGTTCTAGCATGGAAAACAGGGTTCTGAAGCTCACCAAGATTCTTTTCTTCAATAATCAGCATAGATACTAGATCAGCAAAATTCAAAATATTTTCCCTGGTTTGTATGGAAGTTCTGAACTGCTTATATGCAGCTTCTAAACCACGAAGAAACACTTCCACCTTATCATCATCATCTACATTCACGCCAATAGATGCAAGTGACTCACATATGCTTTTGATTTTCAAGGTGTAGTCAGTTACCGACATGCTCTTCTTCTCCAATGTATGCAGCTCGTTCTTGAGTTACAATTTACGTGCCTTTGTATTAGTCTCATACAAAGTGACCAAATTGTTCCAAGCCTCTTTTGGAGTCTTGGCATCATGTATGTGTCCAATCATGCTATCATGTATGCTAACAGATAGCTAATACATTACCTTTCGTGATCCTTGATTCCATTCCTCATATGCTCTTAACTGGTCTGCAGTCCGATTCCTTTCTAGTAACTGCGGAGCATTTTCATTCTCTCCTTCGATGTACTTCCAGTAGCCTTTTCCCATCAGAAAATTTGTCATTCTGAATCTCCAAGCATGGAAGTTGTTCTTGTCTAGCTTATCGCTCATAAGCTGACTCATTCCATCTGCATTTGCCATTTCTGTAGCAATTCACAACATTGCAAAACACTACAAGCAGCACTTCTGCTTGACCACTGTCGCACTATGATGTGACAATTCGATCTCAGAAAAACACAGTTTTCGTATATCAACAGTACACAAAATCGCTTGAAATTTTGGATCCGGAATATATGAGTGTTGCCAAACACAAGGCAAGTTATAGTTTCTGAAACTGACCTGGTTTTCTGTGGGCGCCACCTTGGGGGCTCGAAACGGTGGCCGAGATGGCTCTGAAACTTCGATCTGACTAAAACAAGTGACCCTAAAGGGCTAACTCGCGGAAATATTTTGAGGTCTTCTACCTTCACATCGATTTTCGTAGAAAACAGAGGCCGTTTGTGAAATTGCGATTTCTCCATGCCTTGTTGCATAGTCTTCACCGTCGCCTTCTCCACGAGCTCTCTATAGCCACGCTAGCTCTGATACCATGTCACGAGGAAGGAGATAAGGAAGACAGCTCATACACACACTCTCACTCTCAAGGAGAAGCACACACACAGATTGAGGCAAGGAAGAATGATCTTCTTCTTCTTCTTCTTCTTCTATTACATAAAAAGGAATGTACAAGAATGACCTAAAAACAAGAATACAACAAGTGCAATATATAAAGATCAGTACATAAGGAAAAACCTAACGTCCGCGAATGAGTGAGCTGGCAAGAAACAAATGTGCAATCACTCTCGGTAGATAAATCTAATAAAGCTCAATGAAGTATCCCTGACATATACCGACGTGACCACTATACATGTCAGAGAAACGAAAAACGGGTACGTGTCATCCTGGATCATCACATGCTGAGCTTGATATCTCAACACAACACACACTTTCTTCTTGCTTGAAAAAGATATTTGCAAGAGACTAATGCAAGAGAACGACTATTACAACCACCACCACGTGCTAGAGAGATGATTCTTCTCCCAACCAAATGCCTCTATATATATAGATCTCTCCAGGGGGCTGCTTCTTGGGCAGGTGGATACTAACCATCCATGTGTTATCCATGTAATTGCATGTGCACCAAGTGTCCCAGTTAGCTCGAGTTAACTCAAGTGGATGCTTCTAGAAGGCTCTAGATATCTTTAGGCAAAATACTCTCTCCATGTACCCCATAGGGATTGAACCCAAGACCTCCTCCTTCACACACTTGGGACTTAACCACTAAGCTAACAGGATCACTTGGGCATATGACCTTCTAGTAGTTCTAGACTTGGGATCTTTGGTCATACACATGGGTGATCAAATGGTATTCGATTTTAGATTTGTCTAAACCGACCAGACCCTTAGATCATACACTTACTTTATTACATTCTTCCCCTCTTGGAAAAATATATTGTCCTCAAAAATAGAGCTATATAAGTATTGTAGGGAGCCCCCAAGCCTCATGTTCTAAAACCGGAAGAACATGGTCATGTTCTAAAACTAGAAGAACATGTCTTATCTTTATAGTGGGATCCCTGCCCAAAGGATTCAAAACACCATCTAGCTTTGAACTTCGATAAATTGGTCAAAGTACAAAGTAGTGAATGAATAATAAGGGTGGATCTAAAAACATCCCTAGCTAATTTATAGTTTCTTGATGTATGTTATAGGCATAAACATGTGAACTAGGTGGATATGAATTGCTAGTCCATTTCTGGGCGTGGGTGGTGCATGCACTTAGTAACGAAAGTGGCATTCCAATCTCTGAGGACTCTTGATTCACTTGAATTTGATCTGTAAAATTTGAAGTATGATTGATCCAAACATCAAACTTGGATATTTTTATAATAATTTACTTTCAACCAATATTTACTTGATTGTTTTCACCCAACTGGAGGACTACTTTGTCCTAATGGGCTTGAAAATCCTACATAATTTGTAGGAATGTGCCATTTCCTTTGGATCAATTGTATTGTAACTTGACCATTCAAATTCAAAATGGAAATCGCCCAACTTAGGACACTTTTCTCAAATACTTTATCTTTAAGTTCTTGGGAATTGTCAATCTGATGAGCAATTCCTATCTTCTTTATTCTAGATTATACTAGACTCTAGAAAGTCATTAGAGTTATACTACAGAACTAGAAGCACACTCAAATGAATAAGTCAATCTTAGACTTATCTCTTTTGAAGATCGAAAAGGTTCTTATACATAACATCTATCTAGGATGTTTAATTTAGTTGCCTTGTTTTAAATGGCTAGCCTTGGAATTTTGTAAAAAGAATCAGATACCATATCTGAGTCAAATCCAAAATATTCAAAAAGCGAAAAGAAAGAACTAAAACTCTGTACAACCAATTAAAAGTTCTAAGATAATTAAACTTGTGATGAGCCAAAATCTAGACAACTCAAGACTTCAACTTCTCAAAGATCTATTTCAACAAGGTATGAAAGCATTTTTCATATCTTTAAGAGAAGTAAACTAGATTCTCAAAAAGATTCAGAGCAAATTTAAAGCATCATCCAACCACAAGATACTAGTGTGGTATCCAACATCAGTGTGTCGACCCACTGAGGTTCTATTGATGCATTTTTTGCTCAAATAATGCTTCACTTGATACTAAGTTCATGCCTATATTCAATCTTTTATGACTGCTACTAGGAATGCAATTCGTGCCCATTACTTTTGAGTCAAATGATTGAATTTACCAAGTTACACTAGGAACTTATTTCTTGACTTAGTCAATCTATTTCTTAGTTAAAAGGATCATTTCAATGTCAAAATCCTTCTTTTTCAAAGATTTATTATGTTTTTAATGTGTCAATAACACTTTATCTTGAAGTGTTTCATGATTCAAATAAGAATAAGTCTTTTCCTTATTTGAAAAAGAAGATCTTGGAAGTTCCTTCATATCTTCTATTTACTTGATCTTGAATTATCTTGAGATCATTATGTTTCTCTTTGGAATTTTTAACTCCCTTGAAGATAAAATCTAACTTCAAAATACATTTTCAAACTAAAAGATAATTATCATCCTACAATCTGATATCCCATACCATCTTTCCTACATCAATCAAAGTATAAAATCTGGTATCCCATACCACCCTATTTTATATTCACATTAATGTGTGGGTGATGCTTATCCTAAAGTCTAAACATACCTTGATAGAGTACCTTTTCACTCAACTCTTTAAAAGAATTTTTAAGTTTTAGGCCTTACACGATCTCATGCTTTTTTCTGTGGAAACTTGAAAATCTCTTGATAGAATCTTTCTTCTTTGGTAGGGTTTTCAAATGAAAACTAATAAGATTCCAAGTACTTGAATTTTTACAAATTCAAGTCCAGTTGGTTTATTCTTGACCAATTTTTAGTGATAAGAGCTTTTTATTTCGTGTCTTTGAATTCCTTTCTTATTGAAGCTTTAAGTAGGTACTCAAGTGGATGCTTCTAGAAGACTCTAGATCTCTTTGGGAAAAATACTCTCCCCATGTACCCCATGGGGATTGAACCTAAGACCTCCTCCTTCACACCCTTGAGACTTAACCACTAAGCTAAGTGGATCGCTTGTTTACAAGAGCATATGACCTTATAGTAGTTCTAGACTCGATATCTTTGGTCATACACATGGGTGACCAAATGGTATCCGATTTTGTATCTTTCTGAACCAGTCAGACCCTTAGATCATAACTTACTTTATTACATATTTGATATGCTCAAGTTTATGCACATGCATGTTTATATCTTTTTCAAAGGTAGCAAGTAGTATGTTTGTGCATGGATGCATGATATGCATGCATAACAAGCTCAAAGACTGCTTGAATTAAGTTTGGTGCATGAAAAGAAAAACATGCATACACTCGTATGCATTTGCATGCAAGCACATGCATTTGCATATGACAATGCATGATTTTTTGTTAAGTAGATAAAAGAGTACTTTCCTAATAGCAGCTTACTTCTAAATGTTGAAGATAGACATTAGAACAGAAGGAAAACTAGTTAGATGCAATGGTATGCTGGCTATCTTGTAGCTCAGGTAACTAGTCCATTCTTTTCCTAGGCGATGCCTCAGTTACATTAAGTATTCTCAATTTCTTGCTTAGTAAAAGTAGGCATGCTATAAGTCAAGAATTTAGTTTTCTTGTCATCTAGATGAGAAAGAACATAGGACTACTAGAAAACTTTTATGATGACTCTAAGTCTAGAAGATACTTAGAGAATCCTAAAGACAAGCTTAGAAAGAAACTTTACACTTTCTTGTGTAAAATTCATGCATCCAAGTAGGATGATAACTTAAGAAAGTTTCCTTAAGATCCTTAAATACTTGCTCATCAACACGCTTACTTGATTCTATCTGAAGACATGATAGAAATCCAATAAAGCTAAATGAAGCTTACACTAGTTGAACTTTTGAAGTTCTCAAGGTAGATCTTATGTTCCATATGTTGGATCTCCAGCAAGGATGCAAAATCTTGAGAAAACATGGAAACTTTGAAAGAACTCTTATTTTTAGAAGGATTAGAGAGTTATTTTTTTGGTTTTATTTAAGCTAATTGTGGCTTCAGAGGAAACCCTAGCCAATTGATCTTTAGGAATTGAGATACTTCCTAAAGAGAAGCTATTTAATGAAATAGTCTGGTTTTCTATTTCATTAATCACATGTTGTTCCTATCATATTCAAGATTTTTTTTTTTTGGGGAATATAAGTTCCAAGAAATGGATTAATGGATCTCCCTTGACTCATGAACTTTTCCCAAAGTAAGGCATAATTTCATAAATATGTTAGGATCAATACACAAGGATATCCTTTTGAACAATATTCTATGGATAGAAGCAATCACATGATGAAAGTTACGAGTTCTTTCCAAGTATTTATCCTACAGAAGAAAAAAGAAAGGAATTATTAAACCTAACTGCAAGTTAAAGAAAGTAAACATCTTCAAGATGTAGATGTTTATTCAAGAAGTTTATCTAGAAAATAGGTTTTGACGTGCTAAAATATAGAAAAGGTGGATGCCTAATCCTAAAAGTGATTGTAGTTGTAACATGCCAAAGTTTTACCTCGTACAAGGAGCAAAGCATCATCTTTCTTGACACTCTAGTATGCATACACTAATTCACGTTGAAAAAGTGTATCTTTTGGATAAGATATCTGTAAAGCTCAATTATTAAGATCTTCCAAGATATTAGTAAGCTATCACTTCTAGGAAAGAATCCCAATGATTCTTAAGTGATAAAGAAGATGATGAAGTGTTCACAGTACAATTATAATACATTGGTTCAATCATCAAAAGATGTTTGTACTTTAAACTATGCAATCAAAGTGGATTGTCGAATTATGTTTAAAGTGCTTTAGTAACATCAAATGATTAAACAATGATAATATTTTTTCCAAACTCAAGAACAGGAATGTCAAGGGAGCACTAGATTGTGCTCTCTCACTACACTAGATAGTATTTTGGAAATACACTTCTGATTACAAGAGCACCCACGTAGGAAAAATGATACAAGAATACGTAACTGATACAATATGTCCCACAACTCGGGACCGATAGGTATGGAAAATTGGACTCGAGATGATGCAGGAGATCCCACAACCCCGGATCGTAAGTATGGAACAAGATATCTAGATTACAAGAACTCCCTTCTAGGAGATGAACTAGATATAAGAAAGAACTCGACAAGATCTCGTACTACGAGATTACAAGAGGACAAGACAGTATCTCCAAGAACTAGACTAGACAAGACTGGAACAAGGAACAAGACAAGAACTGGAACTGGAAGTTGGAGGGTACTTACTTGGCGGTCACAACTCCTTGAGCTCCCAAGATTGGTATTGGCAAGATTGAGAATGAACGTGGCCAACCCCTCCTTATATAGGTTTTCCAAGGGCGGTTACGAATTGATAATGTCATTGATGATGTCATCAATTCGAAGCATGGCCTCTAGATGTCAGAATCAAGCAAAAAGACAGTCGATCTTATTCCGAATCCCGAATGCTTCCATTCATCACATTCGGGATGAATGGAAGCATTCGTTTCTTCAGATTCTAAACCAATCATGAGATATAGAATTCACATGAATCTGAGATTCAGGATGGTTTCCTTTGTCCATGACATCACCTCCCCCTCAAGCGACCAGTTCCAAGAGGAGCAGTCATGTTCTCTCATCTCTGCTTCATTGGATTTCTCTTATGGAATTATCGAACCTTTGGTGCTCTTTGAAGGTTTTCTATAGGTTCCCAAGTATTGTCACTGATGTCATACCCTTTCCAATGAATAAGGTACTCTAATCTTCCTTGGGATATTCTCGAATATAGGACATGCTCGACTTCAAATTCTTCATGATCATCAATCTCGGTAGGTGGTGGACTAGGTCTCTCCCCCCTCTTCCAACATGGATACATGGAAAATTGGATGTATTCTCATGGTACTTGGTAGCTGGAGATTGAAGGTGACTGGATTAATCTTGGCCAAGATGGTAAATGGACCAAATCTTTGATGATCTAACTTTGCACAAGGCCTTGAAGTATTGTTTTTGAGTAACCATACTTTATCCTCGATTTGATACGATGGATTCTGGATACGATGTTGATCTGCATACTACTTATATTGTTCTTGAGCTTTATGGATCTCTTCCTTGAGTTCTTTGTGAATGTCCATCAGGTACTGGGCCTTGTCTCTAGAATTTAGGTTCTTGACATGATCTAAGAGTTGTATATCCATCCTTGGATGTTGTCCATAGTTTGCAAAGGAGGGAGTTTGCTTAGTAGATGCATGAACACTATTGTTATAGGCAAACTCTGCAAAGGGTAACAACTCAAACCAATCATTTTGGTGATAGTTGCTAGTGCAAGAGAGATATTGCTCTTGGACTTGATTCACCCATTCTATTTGTCCATCAATCTATGGACGCTTTGCTGTAGATAGTTTAACTTGAATACCAAGGAGCTTACAAAGACTACCCAAAAGTTGGATATGAACTATGGACCTTGATCACTGACAATATCATCAGGCAATCCATGAAGCCTAAAGATGTATCTGAGAAAAAGTCTAGTAGTGGCAGCACCTATGATTGCCTTTGTAGTTGGAATGAAGTTTTCCATCTTTGTAAATCTATCCACAATAACAAGAATGGCATCATACTTATCTGAATTTGGTAGATCTGTGATGAAATCCATAGACAATGAAGCCCATGATCTTTCTGGAATAGGTAAAGGTTGCAAGAGGCCATGAGGTTTATGTCACGATACCTTAGATCTATTGCAAGGATCACTTGTTCGAATATATTCTTTGACTTCCTTCCACATTTGAGGCCACCAAAAATCCATTGATATGAGTTCTATTGTTTTATTTACTCCGAAATGTCTTGCTGTAAGGTTGTCATGACGTTGTTGAAGTACTTGGATCCTAGGCTTTCCTGGAGGGACATACAGTAGGTTCTTATAGAATAATAACCCGTCCTTTTCCTAAAATTCATTTACTTCTTGGACTTTTCCTTCTTGAGTTTTCTGCTTAACATTACAAAACAATTCATCTTGTGGTAGATTCTCACGGATCAAATGATTCAAGGCTGAATCTTCATGATTGGTTGATGAGATAGCTGCTAATTGGAGAGGCTCAGGCTTGACTAATACACTCTCTTGTTGATCAAAGTTCTCTTAACCCTTCTTTGGTGCAAGGTAAGATCTTTTGGACAAGGCATCTGATTGACATTGTTGACGTCCTGGACGGTAGTTGATGACAAAGTTGAACCTAGATAGAAAGTTACTCCATCGAGATTGCCTTCTATTGAGGATATGGGTGGTCATAAAATACTCCAAGTTATTATGATCTGTATACAAAGTAACTCTGTGAGTTGCTCCTTCTAGATGGTGATGCATGTCTCAAACACGTCTACTATGGCAAGAAGCTCTTTATCATGAGATTTCATAATTAATCTCTAGATGGGAAATTTTCCTTGAATGATATGCAACTGGATGTAGGTGTCCATCATCTCCATATTGGGATAGAATGGCCCCTAGGGCGAAGTTGTTGAGAGTTCTATGTTCCACCCTTTTTGCCCAAACCTAGTTTCATTCTCATGCAAGCTCACTTATCCCACATGCAAGGGAATTCTCCCAAACTCCATATAAGCAAGGCCTCCCTTCACTCCTCACAAGTCATTCACTCTAGCCCATTGCCAAGAGTGTGCATCCTCTCCTCATGGAGTCACCATGCTCATAGAGCATCTTATGTAAGTCATTTCCTTTTTAATTGATCATTTCATTATGTTTTCATTTCTTTTGTTTCATCCTCCTTAATCTTATGAGTGTGTGATTAATAGTAGATTAGGAGTTATTTTCTTTGTTTCAACATGATATCAGAGCATAGGTTGTTTTATTCCTCTCTTTTGTAGAACGTATGGATTTCATTCTTATTTACCTTTTCCTTCATTCCATATTTCATCCTTCTAATAAGAGTTTTTTTTTCAACAGTTTTTATCTCTTCCCTCCCACCCTCCCATCTCTAAAAATCATTAGCAGTTTAACATTTTGGGTCTGATGCATCTGTCTCTAGGAAGAAGGGCTTGCTAGAATTGGGATGCTAATTTCAAGGTCTGAAAGACTTTTTCTGCTTCTTCGGTCCATGAGAATTTTGAGTTTCCTGTAAGCTTGGTAAGAGCCATCACTATCTTGGAGTAATCTCTTATGAATATCCTATAAAAATTGGCAAACCCTAAAAATCATTGTACATCTCGAACACAGGAAGGTGGTTGCCAGTCAAGGATTGTCTTGATCTTCTTAGGGTCCATAAAGATTCCCTTCTCTGATAGAATGTATCCTAGAAACTCCACTTCTGCGTGATGGAAAGAGCACTTCTCCAATTTTGCATATAAACCTTTTTCGCTTAGTTTCTCTAGGACTATCTTTACATGATATTCATGATCCTCTAGATTTTTGGACAGTATCAGGATATCATCGAGATATATTACCACGAATTCATCTAAATACTCTTGAAAGATATCATTCATCATATGTTGAAAGACAGCTAGAGCATTCGTGAGACCAAATGGCATAACTACATACTCAAAGTGCCCATACCTTGTTCGAAATGTTGTCTTCCATTCGTCTCCTTCTCTGATCCTGACAAGGTTGTAAGCTCCTTAGAGGTCAATCTTTGTGAAGAGTTTTGCTTTTCCAAGGCATTCCAAGAGCTCTGATATGAGTGGTAGAGGGTATCTGTTCTTTATAGTGACTTTATTCAATCGACGATAGTCTACATACATCTGGCGAGTCCCATCCTTCTTCTTTACAAATAAAATAGGGGCTTCTGCTGGAGACTTTGAGTGTTTGATAAATCGCTTTGCTAGATTCTCATCAATGTTCTTGCGTAGTTATGTAAGTTCCTTTGGGGATAGTCTATAGATTGGTCCAAAGGGTGGTCGTGCTTCCTCTTGAAGATCTATGGGACAATCATAAGGTCTATGCTCTAGGAGGGTATCTGCATTCTTCTTTTCAAAAGCATCTTCAAAGCCTTTGTACTGATTGGGTAGCTACACTGGATTATCTGTCTTGGATTCTTGAGCTGATACAACATAGATCATTTATGTGAGTTCCTTCCTTACTGCATGTATGAAGGCCTTGGCTCAGGCATATGTTGGGTTCTTATGGATATCTCGATGGGTGATTTTATACTTTTCCCAATTGATGTCTGAATTATGCTTCTTTAACTAGGGCATTCCAATGATAACTAGATGTACTGGGCTAGATATAACATTGAATCATATGTGGGACTCATGGTCATCAAGGTATACTCTTAATGGTGTGGTTTCCATGGTTATATTCCCACATGCTAGAGGTCATCCATTTACTACTTCAACTACTACTGGTTTGTTCTTTTGAAGTCTACAAATTGCATGTTTCTTAACCAATCCTTCATCGATGAAACATGAGAAGGCTCCTGAATCTACTAGGGTTGTAAGGAAAAAGGTCTTCTTGGGCATGATTAACTTGACAGGTGCAAGACATGTTTCTATGGGTGTAGCTGGAATTATGAGACCCTTTCTTATATCATGGTCCGACTGTACGGTCTCTTTTACAACTAGACTTCCTCATTTCCTTGGTCTTCAAGGGTGGTTGTGACTCTGGAGTTTGTTCTCTTGTTGGGACAATTAATTGTAATATGTCTAGGGTTTAAACAATAGAGGCATAACTTGTTATCTCTCCTTCTCTGTTTCTCTTGTGGTATTAGGGGTTGGAACCTAGTTACATCTATTTGCATAGGTTCAGGCATAGACTCATCTTTAGAAGTGGGATGGAAACCAGGTGAGGTCTTCCTTCCCCTTGTTTTTCTTGTTTCCTTTCAAAAAGTCCGTTATCACATTGAATAGCTTGGATGATGTACTCATTCAATGTCTTAACCTCTAGCATCGTGAGCAAAAGGTCCTTCACATCATCTCTTAAACCCCATCTAAATTGGCTTATGAAATAATCTTCATGCCATGTGAGATCACATATCAACTGCCTAAATTTTGATGCATAGGTAGAGGCAGGGTCGTTATGTTGATGTAGCTTCCAAAGTTTTGTTTTTGCCACACGACTTGCGTTTGCATCTCCAAATATGGCGGTGAGTTCTCGAAGAAACCCCTCATAGTCCTGAAGTACTGACATGTTCTTCTCCAAGATTGGGGCAAACCATGATAATGCTTGTCCACAAAGCAAGGATCCAATAAAGCTGATCTTGGATGCCTCGTCAGGGTATCTATCAGGTTGCATACGGATGTATAATTTAACTTGTTGGAGAAATCCACGAAACTTCTTGTGATCCCCATGGAATTTTTTTGGCATGCAGATCTTGGGTTCCCTCATGAAGGATGTACTAGGTCATTTATTTACTTGCATACTCCCTTGATTTGTTTGAAGACTCCCGATTCGTTCTTGTAATTCTTGGAGGAGTGCACCTACATGCACTGGATATCCCATCTCAACTTGTGTCTGTCGATGAGTTAGGTCTCCGACTTGTTATTGGAGACTCTGAATTGATGCTACAATCTGTTCATAACCATTCTCCATGATGCCTGGTCTTGGATAGAAGCTAGTCTTGCCAAAATATTAGGGGACCACTAGATTATGCTCTTTGACTACACTAGACAAGATTTTGGAAATACACTTCTGATTACAAGAGCAGCCACATAGGAAAAATGATACAAGAATACATAAATCACACAATACTCCCACAACCAAGGACTGATAGGTATGGAAAACTAGACTAGAGATGATGCAGGAGATCCCACAACCCAGGATCGTAAGTATGGAACAAGATATCTGGACTACAAGAACTCCCTTCTGGGAGATGAACCAGATACAAGAAAGAACTCGACAAGATCTCATACTACGAGATTACAAGAGGACAAGACAGGATGTCCAAGAACTAGACTAGACAAGACTGGAACAAGGAACAAGGAACAAGATAAGAACTGGAACTGGAACGTGGAGAGTACTTATTAGCACTCATGACTCCTTGAGCTCCCAAGACTGGTATTGGCAAGACTGAGAATGAACGTGGCCAACCCCTCCGTATATAGGTTTTTCAAGGATGGTTCAAGGGTGGTTACGAATTGATGATATTATCATTTGAAGCATGGTCTCTGGATGTTAGAATCAAGCAAGAAGACAATAGATCTTAGGGTTTTGATATGTTCGGGACGCAATGGAAGCATTGGTTTCTCGTAATTCTGAACCAATCATGAGATATAGGATTCACATGGAATCTGAGATTCAGGATGGTTTCATTTTCCCATGACAAGGAACACATATATATGAAAGTTCAAGACAAACTTTCATTAAGAAATGGGAAACCATATCCTAACATGATCCTTTAGTTTGATACTCGAGGCATGAACATAATTCAAGCAATAAAGCTTTAAGAGTCTTGTCCAAAATTCAAGAACCTCGTTTAAAGATCATTCCAATAATGCAAAAGATCCAAAGATGAACCATTTGCTAAGTATTTGATTTTTTAGATAGAATCTCAAGTCCTTGAAGAATAAAATTCTTCCTATAAGTGAGAATAAAATTTTTCAAGTGAGTTAGACAACAAGTAGTTCCCAAGAAATCCCAAACCATTCGTAGAGGTACTTACGGTCCAATGGTTGATATAACCTAGTAGGTGTATCAATCTTGATGAGATTCTTGGCTATAAAATCTGAAAGCATTAGCATATGCTTGGACTTGAGTTGAGAGAAAGATCTCTAAAATCTTGCGGGTAAGCAACGATGCTTTTGATAGTTTAAGAGATCTTAAAGATAAAGACTAAGTCTTTATTCTTGTTGCAAGGTCAACATGACTTGATTATACTTGGCAATATTTGTGATTGGAACTGCTTCAAAGTTTACCCAAGTATTTGCCATCAAGCTCCTTTTGGGATATTCTCACTCAAGTTCTATTTATCCAATGAAAAGTGTGAAAAGAGTAAGCTATTCGAAGTCTAAACAATGCAAAATATTCCAAGTATGTAGTTTGTAATCAACACATGGATAGTTAGAATCCACTGATGAATCTTGCAAGATAGTTCATTTGGATAATTCTTAACAGTCTTCAAGATCTGCATTATAGTTTTGCTTCTACTATTTGGCTGATGATAAAATGCAAGCCAAATTCCTTAAAATTCATATGTTGCATTCTTTGCTAGTGGTGCAACCAAACATATTACCTCCGAGTGTAGTTTTGTCACTTCACTTGAGCCTTTTTCTATAGAAAATATTACTATACCTGTGCAAACAAATCCTCTTATCCTTTAAAAAGACCATTCTGACTACTACTAATGGTAGTTCTTTCATATTTTCATATGCTTTATATGTTCCAAGGATAAAGGAAAATCTGTTATCAATTTTAGCACAAGTCAAGGTTGGTTTGCTTGTCAAATTTGTTGATGATAGATGTACATTTCATGATCTCTCCAATGGTGATGTTATTATTGCTTCGGTAATTTCAGTCATGGGTTGTATAATCTCATAAATTATGAAAAAACTGAGAATGATTCAACATGCACACTTCATGATTCTCAAGCTATTTTAGATACAAAGCTTTGCATGCATGCTTTGGTAATCTTAATTCTCATAGTCTACTTTGCATGTAGACATTTGAAATAGTGTCCTTTGTGCCCAAACTTGAGGCATCCTCTAAACATGTTTATGAAGGTTGTATTTTGGGTAAAATGCAATTTCCTTACTTTCGAAAAGATGGTTGAGCAAGAGCTATACATAAATTAGAGCTTTTTCATAGTCATGTCTATGGTCATATGTAGACACCTTCATTTGGGAATTACCTCTACTTTGTGAATTTCATTCATTACTTTTCAAGGAATGCATCAATTTATCCATTGGAAGAAAATCTTGAATTAGTAGATAAAATGGGCACCCTCCATTCTGATCAAGGTGGAGATTGTATGTCTTATGAGTTTAATGGATTTTTGGTTGAGCATGGGATAGAACACCAATGTAGAGCGCCATATACACCTCAACAAAATGGATTAATTCTTGATAGGAAGAATAGTTCTCTCATGAAAATGATGAGATGTGTGGTTAAAAATCTAGCTTTGTCAATAGCTTCTACCATAGGCATATGGTTGGGAGGAGAGCTATCTCTCTAGCATGTGGTGGTCGTAATTCTTTGTATGACTCAGCGCCACGTTTTCTAGATTAAAGATATTAAATTCGTTAAACGGAAAATGGAAGAGCGATTTATAGAGAAACAGCAAGTCAGCTAGAAAGGTCTTAGGATCGTGATCGTTCGTCTTACTCATCTGAGTCAGCTCCACGTCTTGTGGTTGTGAATTATTGGTGTGGAAAAAAGGATGGAACGCATTGCGTGTAAGATTATAACTTCCTTTCTATGTAGGGCCCTGACAGTGCCACTTGAACTCCTTCTGTAGAAATACATAAATCACCGCTAAATTATTGGTCTACATAATGGCCATCTCAAAAGATTAATTCACATAATTATGTGAATTATATATATATATATATATATATATATATATTCATGAATTAAGTATGTGAAAATTATGTGAAAACCTTTGGATCGTAAATCGTGAATCGTGTGATGTTTCGTCTCACTAGTCAGCTCCACGTCTGACATTAGGATTTCAGGAGATACCTGAACAAGTCCAACTGGCTTCTTCTACATACGGCGCCTAAGTATGCCAGTTGCTGCACAGCTTCGGCACAGCTTCTCGTTTCTAAAAATACGAAGTCTCTCTTGAATTTTAAGCTCCATGCTGCTTTCGCCTCTTCTGTGTCGTCTTTGAATTTTGAATTGTCATTGCGACGCGCTGTTGCGGACGACTCGTATTCTTCCTCTCCTATCTCTGGGGACGGTCTTCAAGGTGCAGATTTCATATCGCCTTCGTGTTTCCCCTCCTTCACATTGCACTTCCTGTGGTACGGGTGATCTCCACATTCGGATTGTCTAGCAAGTTCCTTAGCGCTCATCATCTACCCCGTACTGTAATGGCATGGCAAGTCTCCAGATTGTCATCTGCCTCTGAGAAGAGACTCAAGCTTCCTCGATTGAAGCATTCCAGAGATTTTCTTGGAAGAAGTATTATTTTTAATGGAGAGCTTGAAAGGTCCTTACCTCTAGTGAGCAAGAGAGAACAGCAAGATTCTGCTACGCTCGTTTCTAAAAAGGACGTAGGCTATTTCACTTCGCCTGCGCTATCTTGGCTGACTTTCAAGTCTAAGGCCTTGCTTAGCAGTCCTCCATTTCTGCCCAATGAACAGGCGTTCCATTTTGCATCTACCGGTAGACTTTTCAGGGAAAGTTTGGGGTATCCATGGACAAATGGGACTTCACTCGGTTCAAACGCATGGAGTGCAGCTCAGAGCTTGTTCAAAAAGCCTATTAAAACGTTCGCACCAGCTAATCGATCTACTTCTGGTCATGTGCAGCGTATTCATGATTTCCCAATCCTCAGTGATGAACTGCGAGAGAAAGCAATGGCAAATGTCCTCAACACAGAGGATGGACAATTTATATATTCCGGCATGTCTACGTCCGAGCTCCTTTTCACTTTGTTTAACCTAAAGCTCGTCGCGCATGAGCCCCTGGTTGTCCTAAGCACGCGACTCCTCAAGTCGCCTTTGATGAACTTCGCGTGGTATAGACGACCGCTTCTATCTGTAGTGAAGAGAACAGCTTATTCACATTTTTGCGCAGGAGAAGACGTCGCTGAAGCTTCTCAAACGATACAGAGGATGTGGGAGTTGGGGTTGAAAAGCATTTTAGATTACAGTTTAGAGGACGCTACAGACAATGCGTCATGCGATAGCAATTTGAAGGGTTTTCTGCAGACTGTAGATCGAGCTAAACAGTTTCCACGCGACCTGGTGAGTCTACCTGCTTCATCCTCATTGGTTTTTTCAATGCTCGCGAGTAGACTTGCCTCGCTTTGGCGTGTATATGTTTACGATGTGATTATAGTAGCATCTGGGTGATAGCTTTGGAATTAGGAATCTGCGATTTGTTTTGTGGTACCATCCTGATTTGACAAGATCCGATTTTCTTCTTTGTTGCCTTCTGCGTGTTCAGGTTAGCTTCTCTTGCGTAAAGCTCACAGCTCTTTGTCCACTTCCTCTTCTGGAGAGGATCAGCAGCCTTTTAAGATGGCAACACATGCATCCAGATGTCAATCTTCCATGGCGGGAAGATGTTCTCCCCTTCCTAGTGGACGAGAGTCCACTGTATCATGTGACAAGCCAGCCGGAACCATTAACACAAGACGAAGAGCGTGATTTGGACATGGCCAAGAACAGGTTGTGGAAGCTGTGTAAAGCATGTGATGTGGCTGGCCTTCCGCTTCTTGTAGACGCTGAGTATACCACTGTGCAGCCGGCTATCGACTATTTCACGTACCTTGCGGCTGCAGAATTTAATAGGAACGACGTTCCATTGGTTTATGGCACTATTCAGGCCTACTTGAAGGACTCATTTCCTCGGTTGTCTACGGCGGCAAAAGAAGCTGCGAAGAGACAGATAAACTTTGGCGTGAAGCTGGTTCGCGGAGCCTATATAAGCAGAGAGTCTGCCCTCGCTGCATCATTAGGTGCCGAATCACCGATCCATTCAAGTATCGGAAAGACCCACAAGTGCTATGACTCATGTGCTGCGTTCATGATGCAGCATGCAGCGAACGCTCAAGGGTCGGTGGTTCTTGCCACCCACAATTTCAATTCAGGTAAAACTGGAACTTCTGCATTTTCATCTGTGTATTTATCTGTGTATGCAGACGTAAGCTTTTACATTTTCACCGTCTACACATTCATGCTCATTCTCCGAAAGGAACTAGTAAAAATGGGGTTTTCGCTCTCGATGGTTTGCAGGTAGAGCTGCTGCTGCGCAAGCAGAGAACTTGGGTCTTTTACGGGGCAATCCACGTTTACAGTTTGCTCAACTCAAAGGCATGGCCGATGCGTTGTCGCTTGCCTTGGCACATGCCGGCTTTCGAGTAAGCAAATATCTACCATTCGGACCTGTCGACCACGTGGTACCCTACCTCTTAAGGAGGGCCGAGGAGAACAGAGGGCTGCTCGGAAACACGGGATCGGATTGCTTCCGCATTAGGTACGCGTTTCAGATCGTCTTCTGGTATTGTACTGCTCTAGATATGTAGAAGGTCGCCTGTATGCAAAATGTTTTGAGTTGCTTCAGCTTACTTGTTCATCTGAGCGTAGGGCGTTTATCATTGTACTGAGCTTTTAGCTGAAGCTCATGGGAGTGTGGGGCGTATTGTTTCTTCGTCCTTGTATGGGATTTCATGCATCGAAAACCTGTTTTTACCATAGCAACTGAATTCTTGTCTTCAATCTTTATGCAGGAAAGAGATCAAAAGGAGATTGCTCTTGCAACTATGATGAGGGGATCAAAAGGAGATGGAGGGTTGGGTGGTGCTTGCCATGGATCCCCCCCGAAGACACTTCATCAAAGGCTCTCTCAATACACTGCATGCACTTTTAGAGTGGCCGTCAAAACTCTTGATGTTGTGAAGTAATGTAGAAACTGTACATACCACCAGGCTAACAAACCAAGCTACTCTTATCCTTCACCGTTTCCAAACCATCTCATGCCCAGATTAGATCCTGCAAGCACAATGGAGACGAACAAATTGGAAATGAAACATCATGACTATAAATGTTTCATCATCACGTGCTAATGTTTCATCATCACGTGCTTTCTTGTCTATATACTCGAGCTTCACCTCTTGATGAACAAAGAAATATAGTATCTTCTCTATCTTCGGAATTTTTACAACATGGATGCAGGCTGTATAGACCCACTCACATGAATATTGCCTATATATGTTCCTGCAAAGCACCCTTTCAACATCTGGCAATGAGTTCCAATGTATGTTGTACTGACTTCTACCATAATATAAAGGGGCTGCATAATATGTGTTTTTCTTGATTGTAATGACAACCCATATGTACTTTCGTTATTGTGTGCTTCTGATCCAAAATCGAGGCGAACTATTACCCTGTAAATACATACCAGAATGATTTGAATTGAAAAAGTGTAACTCAAGTGAAGAACGGAAACATGTAGTCTACTGCTTCAACCACAAACTTGCGAAAAGCTTCATGAGAAATCAAACCACGCCTTGGAAAACAGCTAGATCTTGGACGTTAAAATCGAACCATGGCTATGGCTTACTGCGCTGAACGACGTAACCTTTGCCGCGTTCATACATTTGGCAGTACGAAATCGGATTCTGGAGCATTGTTGCATTACAGTATTACTTTATCGGGAGCCATTTGGTCGCTTCCAGAACCGTAACTGCTTTTCACTTTTTTTTTTTAATGGATGCTCTCCCTGCTTTCTTGCAACTAACTTCACCTGAAAACAGATTGAGAGAAATGTTGTGAAGGTGATCCTCCAAATTTCTTTAACTCAAGTGCAGAACGGAAACATGTAGTCTACTGCTTCAACCACAAACTTACGAAAAGCTTCATGAGAAATCACACCATGCCTTGGAAAACAGCTAGATCTTGGACGTTCAGATCGAACCATGGCTATGGCTTCCTGCGCTGAATGACATTACCTTTGCCGTGTTCATACATTTGGCAGTACGAAATGGGATTTTGGAGCATTGTTGCATTGTTCTCGTTACTTTATCGAGAGCCATTTGGTCGCTTCCAGAACCGTAACTGCAGTCCGTCGGAGATACCACTTTTTACTTTTTTCTTTAATGGAGGCTCTCCTTCTATCCACGCCATTTTCTGATGTATGTAGCTGTCTTGCAATTAGCTTCACCTGAAAACAGATTGAGAGAAATGTTGTAAAGGTGATCCCCCAAATTTGCTTTAGCAGGGAATAATCGATCGAAAAGAGAATATAATAATGCAACCTTGCTTTTTTGTTGATATTACAAGAAATTACAAAGACTCAAACCCAACCCGTTACAATATCCCACAACCCATTACTTCCACCCATATGAGTTCTTGGCCATTTTTGTAAAGAGTTGTTACAAAACTCTCAAAAGTGTTAGGAAGTTCATTAAGTTCGCTATATCTTCATCATATATTTTTCATCCACACAAAGCTGACTTCTTTTGATAGTCTTCAAACTGGGCAATAACTTTGGCTATAGGATGATATTAGTGGATTGCTAAATGATGAAATTCAACTTATAAGCATAGATCTTAGAGGGTGCCTTCTCCTCACAAACTTTAATGATTCTTCGAAACTTCATGGAATGTCTCATACAAAGTGATGTGATCCTTAGATAAATCAATGAGAACTTGAAAAATGTGAGCATCATTTTTTCACCAACAATTGCAAAAAGAGGTGGAGTGGAGACAAATATAGGTGAGACACATAAAAAAAAACACACTATGGCTTTAAATATCCCTCACACACACAGGTCCTTTTCTATATTATATTAGGTACAAATATTGGAACTTAGTACCTTAGGTGATAAAAAAAATAAATATGGATACTTATGGAGATTGAAAGATCACCAAAAAGTAATGGATAAAATATGCATTTAAGGGGAGGGATATCAAAGAAGAATTTGACGTAATCTTTGCCTAGACTAATATATAAAGATGCAAATAACTCTGTAAATTTTTGTTGGAGTCTAGGGATCACGAGAGCATAAAAATAACATAAGGAACAAGGGCTTAGGAGCACAACACATAGTGTATTAATAAGTGAAGAATATACAAAGATAAGAATTCTTCTCGAGTAGAGTTGCTCCTTGATATGATGGTACGGGTGAAAGCATGGCAATGTAGAAAAAAGGTTGTATCCAGGACAATGTTAATTAGTTAGTATAAAACTATTTCATATTAATTGTGTGACCATTGTGTAATTGCATTAAAGTTGAATAAATGCAACAATATTCAAGTTAGTTGGAATATCTAGATCATGATATGGTATTAGTGAGAATGTCATCAAGTGGTATGCACGTCCTCTTAATGATTCTTTTCATATATGCAGACAATAGAATATGTCCAGGGTAACCATCCCATAGTAATCGATCGTTACGAGATGCAGTCCGCAAGATAGTGTTGGATTTTGTCACAAAATGTTCATGATAAAGACATCACTTTCTCCATAATCCACATCATGCTTCACTGATGTTTCAACTCCATCATATCCTTTTTTGTACTCCTATTCTTGTAGCATTACTATTTAGAAATGGGACCTTGCAAAGGGTCCTAGGTAAGTTCCTTTGAGCAATGTTTCTCTCAATGTTTCTCTTAGCATGTGCTAAGGAATGTTTATAGGTCGCAATATTCGTGGAAAAAACTATCTAATCGTTTAATAGAGGTCATTGTATATCTTTTGTTCAATTCGATAAAGAGTAATTTGTATTTCATATCAGATTTTATGTGTTCTAAGTGTCTATTAGTTTAGATGTGTATTGTACTAATATATAGATTTCGTTGCTTGTAGGAGTGAAAATGAAGGAAAACCATGTTGACCAGATCTCGTAGATGCACATATGTAGAGGATAGTAGAAAAACGAAATCTCACCAAAGCACTCACATAATAGAGAGAGATAAGATACCAAACACAAGATTGGGTACAATCTCCCCCCACATACTCTAATGGACGAGTCTATCATATTATGTGTTTTTATAGGTATTTCTCATTACATCTTGAATAGAAATACATGAGGGTTGCACTTCAAAAAGCATGCATTTATGAAAATCTGATTTATTTGCAAAATCGTCACTTTCGAAGAAATCTACTATTTTTACAAAAACTTCACTTTCTAAAGCGATCTATTACTTTTACAAAAAAGATCTAAAATACTATCGTAAAAAAAATATGAATAAGTCCACATACATTAACACCCCTATGAGTCTTCACTGTTAAATCAAAACACAAGTCACATTAAAAACCTCAAGACATTAGAATCCATATAACAGTCCATTATTCCATAAAGTATAACAAACCATGTTGCTTGATTTGCATCAAGGGAGATGGTAATGGAAAATGATAGAATTTTATTTGCCAACAAGCAAGGAGTCAGAAGTTACAGATAAAATGGAATTATAGATAATCACTGAAGTTAGCACATTGTTCATTTGCTCGATGTATCTCAAGTAGACTAGTTTAATTGATGGCCTTACTTAATTAATGTATCCAATATTAACTATTTATGTGCTGATATGATTTTCGCTTATACAATATTTCTTGCAATTTACATATATAAGTGATGATTGGATTACATACATTAGTGTTGAGAAGATAACACATATTATTCATAGATAGATTACATATTCTATCATTCACCTGTAGGTTGAACCGTTCATTTGGTTTAAGAATTTTCATCTGCTTATCCTAGTTCAACTACGCACTTTTGAAAGATTAAAGCCATTTCTTGTAAGATGTCTTAAGGACATGTCCACTAGTTGTTGTATTTAACATGTTCATACATCATTTCTTAAAGATGTTGTGAACCAATTACATCATCATAGCTATGTCCTCCATGGTTCATCTTGAAACTATGATTGCTATGTGTGTGATGTATGTGTGATTTAGAGTTGTAATGTGTCATCACATATACACATACATACATGCATACATACATGTAACATACATACATACTGTAATAAAGTGATAGGTACGAGATGGTTGAACCACACCCTTGACAGATAGGAGATGGTTGAACTACACCCTAAGAGGGAGGATTAGGAAGTAATCCTCAACCATGGCTTTTGGGGCAAGTGGTTAGCCCATCACATTCCTAACCAAGAGGTTGTGAGTTCAATTCCTTACACACACACACACACACACACACACACACACATATATATATATATATATATATATATATATATATATATATATATATATATATATATATATATATATATATATATATATATATATATATATATATATATATATATATATATATATATATATATATATATATATATATATATATAGAGAGAGAGAGAGAGAGAGAGAGAGAGAGAGAGAAAGAGAGAGAGAGAGAGAGACAGAGAGAGAGAGAACAATAAGCAACATCATAGAAATAGTCCTTTGTCCTCATGCTCATGATGTTGTATTTCATAAATACAAGTGTGTTATGGGTTTGTGTGTTGATTGTGATCCACCCAAGTTTCAATGGTGCAAGAGAGTTCTTCTAGTTCATGCTTAATACATGTGACGATGTTTCAAGATATAAAGACAATGTATGAAGGAAAGCTACACAAAAGAAAAGATGTTGTGAGAAAGGAATTGTGTTATAGAGAGCTGATCGAGTTGTTTCAAAAGTCTCTATAGAAATTTAACAAGCATAATTTTATTTGTCAATGGAAAGAAATTTATTTCGTGATATGTGTCAGTGAATTCCCCATGGATGTTATGGTTTCAATGGTAAATGTTGATGTGTTGTGAGAAAGGAATTGTGTTATAGAGAGCTGATCGAGTTGTTTCAAAAGTCTCTATAGAAATTTAACAAGCATAATTTTATTTTTCAATGGCAAGAAATTTATTTCATGATATGTGTCAGTGAATTCCCCATGGATGTTATGGTTTCAATGGTAAATTTTGTTGAGAACTACACATTAAGGGAGAAAAATGAAATTCACTCTATGCATTGGTGGTCTTGCAAGTGATTATTTTTGTTCATATAACATATTTTCTCAATCATCAAGGAGTAAAGAAGGCGATACACTTCTTCATTTCAGATGATAAAAAGCATGATACTTTCTACATTGGCAATGATTGAAAGAAATCTTAGTCAACATTGGGTCTAGTCAAATCGAGTCGCATCGCAGTTCAAGGCAAAATGTCCATTTTATTTTCTTTTAAGGTAACCTAGTACTAGTGGTTTAACCATGGTACGGATTTTTTTTAATCCAGGCATGTAAAGGAAGAACACGATGGTGCAGTTGCATTCATAAAAAGGGCATTGACACATGAATAACTTAAACCTTATGGGACAACCTTGAACTCTATTGCAGATGTATTTGCCTACTTGAGAGAACACCTCTCAATAGGTGCATCCATTGCACATACATAATTAGTTTGGAATGTCAGTTGAGTTCTTTGAGAGGTGGGCATCAATGATGTAAATCAAGAAGATGTTTGGGATTATGAGGGAATACCACAAGTATGCTCTTTTCATTCTGTTTGGGGGTTTTCAAAATTGCGTGGTCATAGCATTGGTGTTCGATAACTATCTTGTTTTTTGTTTCCATTGCATTCAAGGGTCTTGGACAAAATGCAAGAATAGAGAACATGTTGAGAGCTACATTTATCACACTCTTGGGCCAATTGTGGCCGATGATGTAGATGTTAACATGAGTATTGACACATTTACTTTTGAAGGTGGGAGTGGTTATTTGAGTGATGCCCTTGTGGTTGACGATAACTATGCGATGAATATAGAAGAGGGAAATTCAAAAGGTGCAGTTTTCTATGTGTTGAAGTGTACACAAGAAAAGCAAGAAGCAACTAAGACACTATGTGATAGATGGGGTAATAGTATATCTACTGATAGAATCTATGTTGAAGGTACTTTCTATGAACAAATACATGAGAATATATTCAAGCTTTTAGAATCTTTGCCACGATCTTATATGTATTCTCATTTGTTAAGGTGCATTAAAAAACCCATGACTCAACTAAATATTCATTCGAGCTCTTGTGTTGTATACTTTCTCACCAGATATCTACCAATGCATCTACAATAGTATGGCCTTGGGTTTGTGTGAAGATTGAGCAATACTGGAATCTATTGGTTAAAATTAAATAAGACTTCTACAATTAAGTGCTATTTCTTGGAAATAAAAGACAATGACTTGAATTAAGTGTTATTTCTTGGTACATTTGGCTAAACACTCTCATTAGATGTAAGCAACTAATAGCTGAACCATTTTTAGCCAATGAAAGTGACTGGATTTAATAGTTATGCATTGTTGGAGTTAGATGTCTGCGGAAGCATGCGAACAGCACAAGGAAGAAGAAAAAGCTTGGAGCACAACACACAATACTGAATGTATTACTAGAGAATGTAAAAAGATAAATATCCCATTAGGGCAAGAAGTGTATATACAAGCCAGGGGAAAAAAACCTCCTAAAGAGGGAAAAAAGTACCTCGATAATCCTAGTGTGTTCACACACATCACTACCTAAATATATCAACAAATCCCCCTGGGAGTGATGTGGTGAACAAGGAGTTGGCACTCATGTATAAGGAAGTCCCAAGCTATGTGGAATCAATCCACAAAAGGAAGTAAGCCCAAAGCTTTGCGAAAAGCTTCAAACTTCTCCCTAGGCAGAGCCTTCGTGAAAAGGTCTGCAATGTTCTCCTGCATGGGCACATATGCCAAGCTGATTTCCCCAACAGAGAACCTCTCCCTTACATAATGATAATGCACTTTAATGTGCTTAGTGCACATGGAACACAGGATTCCTCGCAACTGCCAATGTGCTCTGACTGTCAGTGAAGATGGTGGTGGCAGAAGATTGACCAACACCTAAATCAGCCATAAGGCATCTGAGCCACACACACTCAACAGTAGCTATGAAAGATGCCCTATACTCAGCCTCACAACCGGAAGTGGCCACAATAGGCTGCTTCTTGCTCAACCAAGATATACATGAGCTACCAAGCATGATGCAAAAGCCACTAGTGGACATATGAGTGTCATAGCAACCATCCCAATCAGAGTCAGAAAAAGCATGCAAATCTGGCGCTAGTGATCGCCCCTTGGGATAAAACAAACCAAGTAGTCGGGTACCACTCAAGTAGCAAAAGATGCGCTTAACCGCCTGCCAATGCTTGACTCCTGGGCAATGCATAAACCTGCTCATTTGTGAGACAACAAACTCAATATCTGGCCGAGTAATGCATAACTAAATCAAGCATCCGACAGCCTGCTAATAGGGAACAACATCATATGCATCTCGAGCATCATGAAGACTGAATCCTAAACCCATTTCCATAGGAGTGGCAATAGGTTTACAATCTTTAAGGCCAAAATGCTAAAATAATGTGTCAATATATTTCGTTTGACACAAAGCCATTCCACCATCAACGTGCATAAACTGAATGCCCAAATAGTGATGCAAATGCCCCAAGTTAGACATCTCAAATGAGACATGTAAATCAGCCTTAAAATTAGCAATATGCCTTCATGAGGACCAGTGAGCAGCATGTCATCAACATAAACCACAATGATCAGAAGTACATCATTAGCACGCTTAACATATAAGGTGCTTTCAGTTGGATTGTTCTAAAAACCATGTGCAATCAGATAAGCATGTATCTTTTCATACCAAGCACGTGGTGCTTGCTTTAAACCATGTAATGCCTTCTTTAACCTGCATACTTGGTTTTCATGCCCTTTCTGCACAAAGCTACGAGGCTAAAAAACATACACTCCTTCATGCAAGTCATCATTCTGAAATGTTGTTTTAATGTCTAGTTGATGTACATTCCAACCATGATGAGCTGCAAGTGCACAGATGCTATAAACAATAGTCATACAGCAAGTAGGAGCAAAGGTTTCATGAAAATCAATGCCTTTTTCTTGCACATAAACCTTTGCAACAAGCCTAGTCTTATACTTGTCAACTGTACCATCAGGCTTACGCTTTAGCTTGTATACCCACTTAGTACCAATGGCCTTCTTGTTAGGAGGCAAGTCACATAAAGACCAAGTACCATTCTTCATTATAGCATCATATTCAGATTGCATAGCAGCCGTCTAATTTTTTGAATTTTGTGTTTAATCAAATGACACGGGCTCATTCTCATCACAGAGATTAGATGCAGCCATAGAATAATAATCTGATGTGAAAGACGCACTATGAGAACCTGAACGAGTACGATATGACAGAGTTGCGTCTAATTTGTTGTCACAAAAAGTTTGCACTAGCCATTTTGGCATAGTTTTTGCCTCCTCACTATTAGCTCTCTCATCAACAACTGCATCATGTAAATCTACATCAGAAATGGGATGATGTGCATGATCACATGAAACTTGCAAAAGTTGATAAGTTGCCTCATTAGGACTAGCACTAGACTATCCACTTGTAAAAAGAGGAAGCAAAGTATCATACATGTCTTTGGAGCTAATAGATGTCTCCTTAGTAAATGAAAGCAATGCTTGAATAACATATTACACAAAAATAACATCACGGCTAGCCAGAATGTGTTTAGTCTGTGGATGATACAAACGATAGCCTTTAGATTTAGAACTGTACCCAACAAAAATACATTTTACTGCTTTATCATCCAATTTTCTATGATGTTGTTCAGGCACTAATGCATATGCCAAACAACCAAAAACATGAAGATGAGCAATAGATGGCTTGCGATCATGCCAAGCCTCATATGGAGTGATACACTACAGCGCTTTAGTGGGACACCTGTTAAGTACATATGCTGCACACATGACAGCCTCAAGCCAGAAACTATGTTGTAAAGCCTGACTCTTGACCATACACCTCGCCATCTCCATGAGTGACATGTTCTTCTATTCAACAACTGCATTCTCCTGAGGTGTATACGACACCGTACACTGGTTTTTTATCCCACGTTCAGCTCGAAATGCATTAAAAGCAGAAGACATATACCCCCCCCCCTCGATCAGAACGGAGAGTGCCCATTTTACATGTTGACATATCTTAAAAACTACTTGAAGCACATGAACACTTCGGACTTTGCCTTCAATGGATATACCCATGCATGCCTGGAAAAATAATCAATGAAAGTCACGAAGTAAACATAATTTCCAAAAGAAGGTGTCTGCATAGGACCACAAACATCACTATGTACAAGATGCAATTTTTGAGTAGCCCGCACTGAACTATCTTTTGGAAAGGAAGAATTTTGCATTTTTCCCAAAATATGGCCTTCGTAGAGATGCTTACCAGGCGCCTCAAGTTTGGGCAAAGACGACACCATTTCAGATTTCTGTAGGCGTAGCAAACTAGCAAAATTCAAATGACCAAAGCGTGCATGCCAAAGCTTTGCGTCTGACATAGCTTGAGAATCATGTACTGCACATGCCAAATCATTTACAGATCTTTCATAGTCTATGAGCTTATAGTACCCATGACATAAAATGAAATGCCTGACAGATCATGAACTGTACATTTTTCATCAACAAATTTCACAACCAAGCCAATATTGGCTAATGCAAAAACTGATAACATATTTTTCTTGATCCCTAAACAAACAAAGCATCTGACAAAGTGAAAGAACTACCATCAGTAGTAGTCAAAATAAAATGACCTTACCAAATTCCATAACAGGATAAGAGGAGTTGTTGGCACATGTAACACTATTCCCTGTAAGGGCAGGCTCGAGTGAAGAGAAGAAACTGTGCTGCGAGGTAATATGTTTGGTCGCCCCACTGTCAAAGTACCAAACATCTGAGCCTGCTGTAGACATGCACTGCTCATGAGAAGATGGGTCAAAACCGCAAACAGTAGTAAACAACCATTCTTCTTCCTGCTTAAGATTAGCAGACTCTGATTTTGGTGTAGAGGCTTCTGCAACAACCATTCCAGCCTCTTTCTTCTTTGCCTCTTTAGTAGCCAGTTTTGGAGAGTTCTTTATTATATGATCATTTCCTTTATAGTACTTGCAAAACAATTTTTGCTTTCGTGATTTCTTTTCATCTTTGTCTTCCCTCTTCGATTGTGTAGAATTAGTAGATTTTTGCTTACTAATTGAAGAGCTCCATTTTCCTTTGCCCTTCTGACTAGCTAGGAAAGCTTGATCTGTAACATGCATAATGCACCTGTTTTGCCTGGACTGGTCTTCCTTTAACAGAACAGAGACTAACTCCTCAAATGACAAGGCATTTGGATTGCCTTTCATCATCAATGAAAGAGTAGAAGCAAAACTCTGATATGAATCAAGAAGACCATTCAGAATGGTCTGCACAAGTGAGCTATCTGGTATAACCTCATCAGCATAAATCAACTGTTCCTTCAATTCTTTGATCTTTGTTAGAAAACTGTCCATAGAATCACCTTCATTCATGTGCTCACTCTCCAACTGTTTTCGGAGGTAAGCAACACGAGCCTCATTCCTAGCTTGGTACAATGTGGTAAGTGTATCCCAAGCATCCTTAGCTGTTCTGCAAGAGCGTATGTGAGCAATAATGGCACATTTGACAAACAAAGCTATCAATGCATGTGCCTGGGCATCTCTGCCATCCCAATGAATTTGCTTTATAGTAGGTGTAGCAAAAATCGCAGCAGGAACAAGAATATGCAGAATATCATCATCTTCGATACCTTCTACATCAGCTTCAGTACCTGCAATTGTAACAGTTGCAGGTGTGATAGGATGTTTTTCAACACCCCTGCACAATGTTCCACAACCCTTTTGCAACCAATACATGTTGCATCATATAAGCTCATAACCTGTAGTTGGCACCATCCAACTTATCCTCAACAGCCAACATACAGAATACATCACTGCTTTCAGTTATGGCCAGTGACTAAAATACCTTGATGCAAAAAATTGACTGTATCTCAAAAAGTTGAACAGAATTGCCCAAACAAATTTTGCTAGACATGTAGCAGACTTCGATACTCTTATAATGGCGAACCAAACTAGTATATACCTCTGGCATAGAAAGACGAAATAGCCTACATAAACATTGCGATAGTGCGTTTAGAGGCCAAAACGAGCTCAGATTGCGATTTTGGCACCACACAACAAAGTTGTTTTGATCTCGGAAACACACTGAGTATGCCCACCAAAATTCGTGCGATTCTGAGATTGCAACCGGAGAGGTGCCGATGACACCCTAGATGAAGTGGCGACCTGCTCTGATACCAATTGTTGGAGTTAGATGTCTGCAGAAGCACGCGAACAGCATAAGGAAGAAGAAGAAGCTTGGAGCACAACACACAATACTGAATGTATTACTAGAGAATGTAAAAAGATAAATAGCCCATTAGGGCAATAGGCATATATACAAGACGAGGGGAAAAAACCTCCTAAGAAAGGAAAAAAGTGCCCCGGCGGTCCTAGTGTGTTCACACACATCACTACCTAAATATATCAACATGCATTTGCTAATAGTATTTTAAAACATGCTATTGATTTTGTTAAGGGACACAATTTTCATGTAAATGATAAGCCTAAGGTTGGATTGGAGGGTGAGATAGAGATTGAATGGGAAGAACCTTTAAGGCCACCTTTTTGTATAAATATGGCTTGTCACTAATGAGCAAATCCTCTCTCTTCATTTGCGTCGCCACTCATGGCTCATGACGTGTATTTGTTGTTTCTTGTTTCTTTAATTAGTTAGCATTCTTGTTTCTTGTCTAACTATGCGTGCTGAACCGTTTTCTTAATGTTTTGATCGTAGATGATGGTGACATAGCTCTCTCTCTCAGATATGCGCAAGCTTCTGCAAACAAACATTTGGCGACGTCTACGGCCTACCCACCTGAAGCTCTACCGGTTGTTAACAACTTTTCGTGCATCCAATCATTTGGAGTATTGTACGTGCACTCTCTTTGCGGGCAGTTGTTCAATGGAGATGGCGTTGTGATCCAATCATTCGGAGTATTGTACGTGCACTCTCTTTGCGGGCAGTTGTTCAATGGAGATGGCGTTGTGATCCAATCATTCGGAGTATTGTACGTGCACTCTCTTTGCGGGCATTTGTTCAATGGAAATGGCGTTGTGATGATCTTTAGCATGTTCTTGCGCACGCATAGGCTGAGGATAATGCACGCAAATGAGGCTCAGCGAAACATCATCACGAAAGGTTTTGACAACATCTAGCGGTCAGGAAGCATACAGAGCTCTGTGTTATGCAAATGATTTCTGTGTTATGCAAATGATTTCTCTTGCCTATTTTGGTTTGGGCAGAGCCCAATTCTTCGTATGGTGCTGTTCTTCTTGAAGATTTCGATACGAATCACACATTCGCGCGGACGTCTGCACTTCTCCTCATTTTACTATCATTGTTTTATGTAGTGTTTCATTCTGAATTGCTGTCGGCATGATGATATATTTAATGGTTGATATATTTTGTGGTGATGAGGGAGATGCCAGATTAGCTTGGTTCAGATTCAACGTTACTAATCTGATTGTACCTGCAATTTTTCGCTCAATGTTATGCTCTCTACATATCGCTGTGCGTCTTTTCAATGGTGCAAGCTAGCGCAGTCTTCCAATCTGATATGGATGCTGCTGCCGAGGAGTTATTGATCCTCTTGGGTTACCATGGGGCATTTAAATGCATTCGGTATTGACTCGAACTCTCCACGTATTTCCATTTCAGAGCTACATATAATCTGTTTCCCTGCCAATTGCGTTAGTCTTGCTATGCTAATATTGGATACGGAAGCTATAAATGCACTCCCAATTCTATTGTGTTGCTATACCTTCTGAGACCATGTGCATATGCACTTGGCTCTATGATTATCATGATGCATCTCGCTTTTGGTAGATGAAGATT
>CM035443.1:128258018-128430473 GCA_020310875.1 Ceratopteris richardii
TACTTTACATAGATTTAAGATAACTATCGTCACTTGTTAGTTAAGAACTACTAGCTGAGAAATAACTAGGTAGCTAAGAAATAACTAGGCAACTAAGAAATAACTAGGTAGCTAAGAAATAACTAGGCAACTAAGAAATAACTAGGTAGCTAAGAAATAATTGAAGGTATCAACTACTACTATTCAAATTTGATAGCCGATTGTTATAGCCTATTAGCTAAGTACTATTTCTTGATAAAATATATAGGTATTAGCTAACTAGTATCACTAGTTAGCTAAGTACTATTAGGTAAGAAATAGCTAAGTATCAACTAAAGCAAAGTGTGCTTGGCCACTACAAAGTAGCTAAGAAACAATTGTGTAAGTAGCTACTTTACATAGATTTAGCCTAAGTAATTTCACCTATTAGCTAAGTAATATTAGCTAAGAAATAGATAGATAGCTAAGAAATAGCAGAATTACCATAGTTAAAAGTTAATAGATAATTTTATAACTTATTAGCTAAGTGCTATTAACTAATAATTAAAATATTCTAATTGTTATCACCAATTAGCTAAGTAGTATTAGCTAAGAAATAGCTAAGCATTAGCTAAAGTAAAATATATTTAGCTACTAAAAAGTAGCTAAGAAATAGTTGTGTAAGTAATTACTCTAAAATTTTTGCTAAATGTTCTCACCTATTAGCTTAGTACTATTATTTGAGAAATAGCTAGGTATTATTAACTAAGAAAATACCTAGGCTAATTGTTATCCACAATTAGCTAAGTACTATTAGCTAAAAAATAGCTAAGTTTTAGCTAAAATAAAACGTGTTTGTCTACTACAAAGTAGCTAAGCAATAGTTGTGTAAGTAACTATTTTCATCTATTGGCTAAGTACTATTCATGAAGAAATAGCTCGGTAACTAAGAAATAACCAATGGTATCAATTACTACTATTGAAAGATGATAGCTAATTGTTATAACTTATTAGCTAAGTACTATTAACTAAGAAAATATCAAAGTATTAGCTAATTGTTATCACCAGTTAGCTAAGTACTATTAGTTGATAAATAGCTAAGTATTAGCTAAAGTAAAATGTGTTTATCTACTACAAATTACCTAATAAATAACTGTGCAATTAACTACTTTACATAAATATAAGATAACTATTATCACCTATTAGCTAAGTACTATTAGCTTATACATAGCTACATAGTTAAGGAATAGCTAAAGGTATCAATTACTACTATTCAAAGTTGATAGCTAATTGTTATAACCTATTAACTAAGTACTATTAACTAAGAAAATACCTTAGTATTAGCTATTTGTTATCACTAGTTAGTTAATTGTTATCACCTATTAGCTAAGTACTATTGGCTGAGAAATAGCTAAATATTAGCTAAAGCACAATGTGTTTAGCTACTTCAAAGTAGCTAAGAAATAGCTATGTAAGTAACCCCTCTACTTATTTTTAAGATAACTATTATCATCTTTTTAGCTAAGAAATATAAGTTGAGAAATCGCTTAGCTAGAGAAAAATGTATTTAACTACTACAAAAGAGCTAAGAAATAGCTAAGTGCTATTAGTTGAGAAATAGGTAAGTGTTAGCTAAACCAAAAATGTGTCTAGCTACCACCAAATAGCTAAGAAATAGATATCTAAGTAACTACTTTACATAGATTTTAGCTAATTGTTATCACCTTTTGGCTAAGTACTATTACCTACTAGCTAAGTACTATCACGTGAGAAATAGCTAAGTACTAACAAACCAAAATTAGCTAATTGATATCACCTATTAGCTCAGTATTATTAGTCGATTACCCTATTTATAGTATAACTATATAAAGTTGAAAGCCAACATCATTACCCTAAGTAATGATGTTCGCCAATAGATATAGGTCTTCGCTTAAAGATAACTAATTATTTTCCATAGCAAAGCCCAAATATTATGACTTTACCTTCTATGGTTTTGATTTGAGTTGGATTGTATAATTTGTACCCTATTGAGATTTACTTCGTGAAGTTAATAAGAATTTTGATGCACATTCATCCACATTGACATTCTGTATTGTTTTGCGCATAACTACAAAAGATATGTGGTGGTATGTATGACCAGATGGCACCAAACATACTAGGAAACTAACATTTTAAGAAATGCTCAAATCATATGCAAAGCATGTGAATGATACACTAAATTCGATTGTGGTGGGGTACACCAATGGGGGCAAGGATAAGTTTTTTAGTAGCTCACATGTTTGCAACATTCTTAGAAGGTTAGTCACAAACTCTTATTGCCTAACAAGCTGATCTATTAATTATAGCTTCTCATCATACTGACCCATCATGAAAATCTCAAGAATCATTGAAAAAATTCAACACAAGAGAAATAAAATTAACTCAACTGACAATGTGGCTATACTATAGGCACCATATCTTTTGCATTCTCATAAACTCCAAGAAGTTTTAGATTTATTGAAAAAATTTGTATTTGTGTCTCCAAATGTATTTTTCCTCCATCTCAATCTACTTCAAGGTTAAGTTTTGTTCTAGCACTATAAAACTTCTTCCTCATCTCCTTGCTTTTTGATTCAGCTACCTTGGATACCTTTTCCATCTCCAAAGATCTATGAATGCTAGAAAACTTTCCTTTTTGCCTCTCCATTTTTTCATGGAGTGTTGTGCTGGAAAACAATGTCCTAATAGTCCACATAGCTGATAGGATACAATAGTATAAGTATTCTGTTTAGTGCTTCTACAAGCAAAACGGGTTGCCACAGTGGCTACGATGTTATTCTTCCGAATAAATGACTTGGGTTCGATTCCCCTGAGACGCAGCAGACGGTAGCCCGCGAAGATCTTTTTTGGACTATGCTTTTTAATTCAGTGACGGACGTTTTAAAGATTGCAATCACGAAAAGTGATTTATTCGAGAGCTTTATGATCGCTAGCTTTTGGGATTTACTTTATTTTGGAGGGCTCTACTATATAAGAAGAGACACATACTCATTGTAGTATGCTTCACCTAACTTACTATGAGTAAGCGATGGCTTACGTAACACCTTACACATGTCGTCTATTCTTTCTCTATCTTTGTCTCATCATCTGTTTGATTAAGTTGTGGTATGTTCATGTTTTGTCGATATTGAAAGATTGCGAGATTTTTTGTTGTATATGCTGGACCTATGGAACCATGGACCTGTGATATGAGATATGGGCCTACCTCATTTCCAACATTTGGTATCAGAGCTCTAAGGTTTTGGTTTCAAAGCTTTAGGACTTTGGCATCAATGCATTCAAGCTCATTCATATTCTCAAGTTTCCAGAATTCCAGGTTTACAACATATAATTTAAGGGCATCTTCTAATATTTGACATTTGACATACACACTTAATCTAGATGAGTAGAGATTTGAGAATTAGACAATTCAGTCACATGTGTATTCATTAGTGTGGAGTATGAAGTTGATGATTTGTTAGCAGTTGAATATTTTTGGAAGAGTATGCAAATACTTTACAAAAGTATTGTTTGAAGACCAAGACTTGATGAAGAAAAGGCTACTTAAAATTCAAGGAAGAACAATGGTTTAGAGAAGATGAAGGAATCAGATCAACATCAAATCATAGGTATCAGTTTCTACTATCAGATTATCATTTGCAGGTCATGTCTTAGAAGAGCAGTCATGAAGAGATTTGAAGGTTTCAAGGAATGCTTTTATACACTTTCATCATTTGAAAGTTAAAGGCTACATCAAAACAGGTATCTAGAGGTTTTTCTAGAGAGTGTTGAGAAATCTCTTTCATGGCAAGAAAGCTTATCTAAGAAGACAAATTTGGAGATGGGATGAGTTTTTTGTTTTCGGACAATTTTTTGTTGTAAGTTGGTTGGGTATTAAGGTACAAATGTTATCTAGAAAGGTAATTCATCATTCAGACAAAAGGTTGGTGAATTCAATCTTTTAGACATTTGAAGCAAAATTTAGATTCAGAGATATGAGGAGATGATAAACATGATTCTATATTCACTTCCAGTTGTATACCATGTTTGTTTCATCTCTTTCTCATAGCATTAGAGGAAGAGAAAAAGTTCATCTGAAGAAGTGAAGAGTGTTTGCTACTTCAAAATGAAGAGAACAAAAGGTATGGAAGAGAAGTTTGAAGATGTTGACATCATCCGGTGGAAGAAAGATGCAGAAGAAGAAAGTCCATCATTTCCAAAAGAAAAATAAGGCTTCCTTTTCTCATATATTTTCCATATACTTTTCCTATTTTAACCTCTACACCCAAAGACAAGTCTATGAGAACATCTTGTGTGAAGATAGTCTAAAGAAGAAGTAGTTTCTTGTTTTGCATTACACTTGGTCATGATTTAGTAGATTTGACAAAGAATTGCATTGAGAGAAAGAAAAGCAGCAGATTTTGAAGACAACTTGTATATTTTGACTCATATGTATGAGTTATATATAAGTTGAAGATTTTAAGCAGGTAGCTTATATGTTCCCTCAAAGAATTCTTGGAATGTCAATACAAAGCTACTTGCTATATGACAAGTTGCAGAGAAGTATATTTCTTCTTTATCTAACTCTTAAGGTAAAAGAGTTTTTTGTAGCAGATATTGGAGACTTGGGTTGAGGTTTTATGTTTGGAAAAGGTTACCTCGTATTCAGTATTTTCAGAAAACTTCAAAAATTTCAGATTTGTTGATGTACAAGTCAATGGAGAATCTACTTTCTTTGTCTTGATTTTTGGATACATGCTTGTATGCAAAAAGGTGTTCCATCGGATCCTATCACTTGATTGAGAAGTGGAGTTAGCCAAAAGAAAGTCAAGCAAGTACTATCACATTTCACTCGGGTAGAATATGAAAGATATGAAGTATCAACTTGCAGCTTTTGGAGTTCTCAAGGAGAGAAGTTTCTCCACTTATGTTTCAAGTAGGAGTTGCAAATTCTTGGGAAAGATTTTTTTAAAGAAAAGTTTTACAACTTTGTCAAAAGCATGGACACTTGGAGACATTCAGGTAGAAAATCAAACATTCAGTCATGAAGGTTTGATGAGAGCAGATTCTACACAGAAGAGATCATTGATCTTGTATGATCTTGAGTATTTATGAGTCAGTTGTCTATCCTTTGTTTATGAAGATTCTTAACATTGGAAGAAGTAATTCAAAGATTTAGATTCATATGAGATTTGTGTCGCAGAGAGAGAGAAGAAGATACTTGTTATGTTATAGAAGATTATGGATCCTAAACTTTTGTTTCAGATACAGGTATGAATTACTAAATATCAGATTTATTGAAAGAAGGAAGACGTTCCACATTTCATAAAGTCTGATATACTTTGAAGAATTTTGGATACTAGTGTTAAGTCATCCAAGGGGGTGATGAAACATGAAGAGTTATTTTCAGCCATATGTAAAAGAATGCAAATTCATACTTATAGGTATTTCCTATATCAGGTATTCCTATATTTCCTTTGTGAGGTTCTCTTTATGTTCCAACTTTGAAAGAAGAAGGAAGAAGAAGAATGTTTGGAGAAAGTTCCTATTAGGATGTTCCTGTTTAGGAGAAGGTTCCAGAGTTCTATTGAAGAGAAGCTTGATATTTTAGAAAGGTATGTTTTAGAAGTGCACATATATATGTTTATACCAGGTTCTGAAGGAAAGAGGTATGAAAGACTTACAGATAGAACAAGGATGAAGACATGATAACATCATAGATATGATTTTTTGATGAGACTCATATTTCAATTGATTTCAGTTGATCTCAGTTGAGTTTAGTTGAGTTGACTTGAGTACAATCAGAGATGAACCAGCAGTGTTCATAATACACTAAGTTGTGAGTTTTCAGTCACAGGTTCCAAGATTCAATTCTTGATTAGTGTATTTACATGACACAACAGAAGTACGTTGAGAAATTTTTTTGGAAGGTAATTGCAAATATGTGGATCCTAGTGTATGTTTTTAGATTTATGAAGACAGGAGATAGCAAGGTTCAGAGTCAGTACTTGCTACATTTGTTGTCAAGCAGTGATTGCTTGATGAATACACTATTAGATATCTAGTTTGCATATGTTCTCAAGTATTATGGTTCATATTCAACAAAGTTCAGGTTTTTTGAAGAAAAGTCAAATTCAGTTCTGAAGAAGGCTTTTGAAGAAAAGGTTTAAAGGTCACTTCGGGATTACAAGCTTGAAGCTTGTGATAGTTTGTAGCTTATGAAGTTTGCAGATCCAGTCCAGGTTGTACCATTGTAACATAGCAAGGGGGATTGTTGGAAAACAATGTCCCAATAGTCCACATAGCTGACAGGATACAGATAGTATAGGTATTTTGTTTAGTGCTTCTACAAGCAAAACGGGTTGGCACAGTGGCTACGATGTTAGTCTTCCAAATAAATGATTTGGGTTTGAATGCCTTGAGACACATCAAACGGCAGCGCGTGAAGATCTTTTTTGGACTATGCTTTTTGATTCAGCGACGGACCTTTTACAGATCGCGATCACGAAAAGTGATTTATTCGAGAGCTTTACGATCGCTAGCTTTTGGGAATTACTTTATTTTGGAGGGCTTTACTATATAAGAAGAGCCACATACTCATTGTATTCATCCTTCACCTAACTTTCAACACAAGCCTTGAGCTTGGACCTCAATAGAGGTGGTGTTTCTTCTAGCACATGGGGCAACCATGGTGCTAACTTGAAGCATGTTGAGGAGCAGCTATGGAGTTCTTCTTGAAGATTCTTCTTGGAGAAGATGAAGGGTGTGCTCACACTCTAGCTCATGGAGAGGAGGTTATCTCTTGTTCATGGAAAGAAGACTTGGTCATTAGTAGCTTGATGGTGAGGATCAGCCATCTACATGGTGTATTTGAAGATTGTCTTCTACATGAAGATTACGGGCTACTTCAAAGACATTGGATGGTGTTTAACATAAGATTTACATCTTATGTTAAGTATTCAGGTACATATTCTCTTTATGCACACAGGTACTACTTGAAGTTTATGGAGGCAGTTGCATCCATATCAGGAGGATTTTTTGTTGTAATCTTCCTCTTTTTTTGCGTCTTTCCACAAAAGCCTTTGCTACAATGGCCCAAGAAAATTTGTACATTGAGTTTTTTGGAGAGTGTTTTGCTATCATGCAAAACTCATAAGCAAACCCTCTGGCAAAGAGTTTAGTGAGCTTATAGTTGTTGATATATTTAGGTAGTGATGTGTGTGAACACACTAGGACTGCCGAGGCACTTTTTTCCCTCTTTATGAGGTTTTTTTCCCCAGCTTGTATATACGCCTATTTCCCTAATGGTATGCTTATCTTTGTACATTCTCTAGTAATACATTCAGTATTGTGTGTGTTGTGCTCCAAGCTTCTTCTTCTTCCTTATGCTGTTCGCGTGCTTTCACAGACATCTAACTCCAACAATTGGTATCAGAGCAGGTCGTCGCTTCATCTAGGGTGCCGTCGACGCTCCTCCGGTTGCAGTCTCAGAATCACAAGAATTTTGATGAGCATACTCAGCGTGTTCCCAAGATCAAAACGGCTTAGCTTTGTCATGTCGAGATCGCGATCTGAGCTCGTTTTGGCCTCCGAACGCACTATCGTAGTGCTTGTGCAGGCTATTTCATCTTTTTGTGCCAAAGGTATATACCAGTTTTTGTTCGCCAATGTAAGCGTCTCAAAGTCTGCTACAGGTCTAGTGGAATTTGTGTGGGCAGTTCTGTTCAACTTTTTGAGATATAGTCAATTTTCTGCATCAAGGTATTTTAGTCACCGGCCATGGCTGAAAGTAATGATGTATTCCGTAAGTTCGTTGTTAGTTGGATGGTACCAATTACCCATTATGGGCTTATATGATGCGATATGTGTTGGTTGCAAAAGGACTGTGGAACATTGTGCAGGGTGTTAAAAAACATCCTATTACAACTGCAACTGTTACAACTGCAAGTAGTGAAGCTGATGTAGAAGGTGTCGAAGATGGTGATATTCTGCATATTCCTGTTTGTGTTGTGGTTTCTGCTACACCTATTGTAGAGCAGATTCGTTGGGATGGAAGAGATGCCTAGGCACATGCATTGATAGCTTTGTCTATCAAATGTGCCATTATTTGTCATATTCGCTCTTGCAGAATAGCTAAGGATGCTTGGGATACACTTAACACATTGTATCAAGCTAGGAATGAGGCTCGTGTTGCTTACCTCCGAAAACAGTTGGAGAGAGAGCACATGAATGAAGGTGATTCTATGGACAGTTTCCTAACAAAGATCAAAGACTTGAAGGAACAGTTGATTTCTGCTTATGAGGTTATACCAGATAGCTCACTTGTGCAGACCGTTCTGAATGGTCTTCCTGATTCATATCAGAGTTTTGCTTCTACTCTTTGGTTGATGATGAAAGGCAATCCAAATGCCTTGTCATTTGAAGAGTTAGTCTCTGTTCTGTTGCAGGAAGATCAATTCAGGCAGAACAGGTCCATTATGCATGTTGCAGATCAAGCTTTCCTAGCTAGTCAGAAGGGCAAAGGAAAATGGAGCTCTTCTACTAGTAAGCAGAAATCTGCAAATGCTGCACATTCGAAGAACCAAGACAAAGATGAGAAAAAAGCAGAAAAGCAAAAATTTTTTTGTAAGTACTGTAAAGGGAATGATCATATCATAAAGAACTGTCCAAAACTAGCTGCAAAAGAGGCAAAGAAGAAAGAGGTTGGAATGGTTGTTGCAGAAGCCTCTACACCAAAAACGGAGTTTGCTAATCTTGTGCAGGAAGAAGAATGGGTGTTACTACTGTTTGCAGTTTTGAACCATCTTCTCATCAGGAGTGCATGTCTGTAGTAGACTTAGATGTTTGGTACTTTGACAGTGGGGCAACCAAACATATTACCTCACAGCACAGTTTCTTCTCTTCACTTGAGCCTACCCCTACAGGGAATACTGTTACATGCACCAACAACTCCTCTTATCCTGTTATGGGAGTTGGTAAGATCATTTTGACTACTTCTGATGGTAGTTCTTTCACTTTTTCAGATGCTTTATTTGTGCTAGGGATCAAGAAGAACCTGTTATCAGTTTCTACATTAGGCAAGATTGGCTTGGTTGTGAAATTTGTTGATGAGAGGTGTATAGTTCATGATCTGTCAAATGGCGATGTGATTATTGCTTCTGGCATTTTATGTCGTGGGTTGTATAAGCTCATAGACTGTGAAAGATCTGTGAATGATTCGGCATGCGCAGTACATGATTCTCAGGCTATCTCAGATACAAATCTTTGGCATGCACGCTTTGGTCATCTGAATTTTGCTAGTTTGCTACGCCTTCAAAAATCTAAAATGGTGTCCTCTTTGCCCAAACTTGAGGCACCTAGAAAACATTTTTGTGAAGGCTGTATTTTGGGCAAAATGCAGCGTTCCTCATTTCCAAAAGATGGTTCAGTTCGGGCTACTCAAAAATTGTAGCTTGTACAGTGATGTTTGTGGTCCTATGCAAACACCTTCGTTTGGAAATTATCTTTACTTCATGACTTTCATTGATGATTTTTCCAGGCATGCATGGGTATATCCATTGAAGGCAAAGTCCGAAGTGCTCATGTGCTTGAAACAGTTTTTGGTTTTGGCTGAAAATTTGTCAGCATGTAAAATGGGCACCCTCTGTTCAGATCGAGGGGGGGAATATATGTCTTCTGATTTTACTGCATTTCTAGCTGAACGTGGGATAAAACACCAGTGTATAGTGCATATACACCTCAACAGAATGGAGTTGTTGAACGAAAGAACAGGTCACTCATGGAGATGGCAAGGTGTATGGTCAAGAGTCACGCTTTACCACATAGTTTTTGGCTTGAGGCTGTCATGTGTGTAGCATATGTACTGAACAGGTGTCCCACTAAAGCATTGCAGTATATCACTCCATATGAGGCTTGGCATGATCGCAAGCCATCCGTTGCTCATCTGCGTGTTTTTGGTTTTTTGGCATATGCATTAGTGCCTGGACAACATCGTAGAAAATTGGATGATAAAGCAGTAAAATGTATTTTTGTTGGGTACAATTCTGAAATTAAAGGGTATTGTCTGTATCATCCACAGACTAAACGCATTCTGGTTAGCCATGATGTTGTTTTTGTGGAGGATGCTATTCAGCCATTGCTTTCATGTACTAAGGAGATATCTGTTAGCTCCAAAGACATCTATGATACTTTGCTTCCTCTTTTTACAGGTGGACAGTCTAGTGCTGGTCCCAATGAGGCAACTTCTCAGCCTTTGCAGGTTTCATGTGATGATGTAGATCATTCCATTTCTGATGCAGATTTACATGATGCACTAGTTGATGAGAGAGTTGATATTGAGCAAGCAAAAACTATGCCAAAATGGCTAGTGGAGACTTTACGTGACAGCAAATTAGATGAACCTCTGTCATATCGTACTCGTTGCTGATATATTTAGGTAGTGATGTGTGTGAACACACTAGGACCGTCGGGGCACTTTCTTCCCTCTTTAGGAGGTTTTGTCGCCCGATTTGTATATACGCCTATTGCCCTAATGGGCTACTTATCTTTGTACATTCTCTAGTAATACATTCAGTATTGTGTGTTTGTGCTCCAAGCTTCTTCTTCTTCCTTGTGTTGTTCGCATGCTTCTGCAGACGTCTATCTCGAACAATTGGTATCAAAGCAGGTTGTCGCTTCATATAGGGCGTCGTCGACACTCCTTCGTTTGTAGTCTCAAATTCGCACAAAATTTGGTGAGCTCGTTTCAGCCTCCGAACGCACTATCGTAGCGCTTGTGCAAGATATTTCATCTTTTTGTGCCGAAGGTATATACCAATTTCTGTTCGCCAGTATAAGCGTCTCAAAGTCTGCTACAAGTCTAGCGGAATTCATTTGCGCAGTTCTGTTCAACTTTTTGAGATACAGTCAATTTTCTGCATCAAGGTATTTTAGTCACCGGCCATGGCTGAAAGCAGTGATGTATTCCGTATGTTGGTTGTTGAGGATAAGTTGGATGGTACCAACTACCCGCTATGGGCTTATATGATGCGACATATATTGGTTGCAAAAGGATTGTGGAACATTGTGCAGGGTGTTGAAAGATGTCCTGTTACACCTCTGACTACGGGTACTGCAAATACAGGTGTTGGAGCTGATGAAGATGGTGTCAAAGATGATATTCCACAGATTCATGTTCGTGCTGTTGTTTCTGCTGCACCTATTGTAGAGCAGATTTGTTGGGATGGCAAAGATTCCCAAGCACATGCATTGATAGCTTTGTCTGTCAAACGTGCCATTATTCCTCACATTCTCTCTTGCAGAACAGCTAAGGATGCTTGGGATACACTTACCACATTGTACCAAGCTAGGAATGAGTCTTGTGTTGCTTACCTCCGAAAACAGTTGGAGAATGAGCACATGAATGAAGGTGATTCTATGGACAGTTTCCTAATGAACATCAAAGACTTGAAGGAACAATTGATTTCTACTAATGAGGTTATACCAGATAGCTCACTTGTGTAGACCGTTCTGAATGGTCTTCCTGATTCATATCAGAGTTTTGCTTCTACTCTTCGGTTGATGATGAAAGGCAATCCAAATGCCTTATCATTTGAGGAGTTAGTCTCTATTCTATTGCAGGAAGATCAGTCCACGCAAAACAGGTTCATTATGCGAGTTGCAGATCAAGCTTTCCTGGCTAGTCAGAAGGGCAAAGGAAAATGGAGCTCTTCAACTAGTAAGTAGAAATCTGCTAATTCTGCATATTCGAAGAAGGAAGATAAAGATGATAAGAAATCAGAAAAGCAGAAATTGTTTTGTAAGTATTGTAAAGGGAATGATCATATCATAAAGAACTGTCCAAAACTGGCTACTAAAGAGGCAAAGAAGAAAGAGGTTGGAATGGTTGTTGCAGAGGCCTCTACACCAAAAACAGAGTTTGCAAATCTTGTGCAGGAAGAAGAATGGGCTTTTTCTACTATCTGTAGTTTTGACCCATCTTCTCATGATCAGTGCATGTTTGCAGTAGACTCAGATGTTTGGTATTTTGACACTGGGGCAACCAAACATATTACCTCCCTGCGTAGTTTCTTCTCTTCACTCGAGCCTGCCCCTACAAGGAATACTGTTACATGTGCCAACAACTCCTCTTATCCTGTTATGGGAGTTGGTAAGATCATTTTGACTACTGCTGATGGTAGTTCTTTCACTTTGTCAGATGCTTTATTTGTGCCAGGGATAAAAAAGGACATGTTATCAATTTCTGCATTAGCCAAGATTGGCTTGGTTGTGAAATTTGTTGATGACAGGTGTACAGTTCATGATCTATCAAATGGCGATGTGATTATTGCTTCTGGCATTTTATGTCGTGGGTTGTATAAGCTCATAGACTATGAAAGATTTGAAAATGATTTGGCATGTGCAGTAAATGATTCTCAGGCTATGTCAGATGCAAAGCTTTGGTATGCATGCTTTGGTCATCTGAATTTTGCTAGTTTGCTATGCCCGCAGAAATCTGAAATGGTGTCCTCTTTGCCCAAACTTGAGGCACCTGGAAAACATGCTTGTGAAGGCTGTATTTTGGGAAAAATGAAGCGTTGCTCCTTTCCAAAAGATGGTTCAGTTCAAGCTACACAGAAATTGTAGCCCGAACATAGTGATGTTTGTGGTCCTATGCAGACACCCTCTTTTGGAAATTTCCTTTACTTCGTGACTTTCATTGATGATTTTTCTGGGCATGAATGCGTATATCCACTCAAAGCAAAGTCCAAAGTGTTCATGTGCTTTAAACAGTTTTTGGTTTTGGCTGAAAATCTATCAGCATGTAAAATGGGCACCCTCCGTTCTGATCGAGAGGGGGAATATATGTCTTCTAGCTTTAGTGCATTTCTGGCTGAACGTGGGATAAAACACCAGTGTACAGTGCCATATACACCTCAATAGAATGGAGTTGTTGAACGAAAGAACAGGTCACTCATGGAGATGGTGAGGTGCATGGTCAAAAGTCAAGCTTTATCACATAGTTTCCTACTTGAGGCTGTCATGTGTGCAGCATATGTACAGAACAGGTGTCCCACTGAAGCGTTGCAGTCTATCACTCCATATGAGGCTTGGCATGAACACAAGCCATTTGTTGCTCATGTGTGTGTTTTTGGTTGTTTGGCATACACACTAGTGCCTGAACAACATCACAGAAAATTGGATGATAAGGCAGTAGAATGTATTTTTGTTGGGTACAGTTCTGAAAGTAAAGGCTATCGTCTGAATCATCCACATACAAAATGCATTCTGGTTAGCCGTGATATTGTCTTTGTGGAAGATGCTATTTAGCCATTGCTTTCATGTACTAAGGAGACATCTGTTAGCTCCAAAGACATGTATGATACTTTAATGCCTCTTTTTACACGTGGACACGCTAGTGCTGGTCCTAATGAGGGAACTTCTCAGCCTTTGCAGGTTTCATATGATGATGTAGATCATTCCATTTTTGATGCAGATTTACATGATGCATTTGTTGATGAGAGAGCTGATATTGAGCCTTTGTCATATCGTACTCGTTCAAGCTCTCATAGTGCCTCCTTTGCATCAGATTGCTATGCTATGGCTGCGTCTAGTCTCTGTGATGAGAATGAGCCTGTTTCTTTTGATGAAGCACAAAATTCAGAAAATTGGATGGTTGCTATGCAATCTGAATATGATGTTATAATGAAGAATGGTACATGGTCTTTATGTGACTTGCCTCCTGGCAAGAAGGCCATTGGTACTAAGTGGGTATACAAGCTGAAGCGTAAACCTGATGGTACAATTGACAGGTATAAGGCTAGGCTTGTTGAAAATGGTTATATGCAGGAAAGAGGCATTGATTTTGATGAGACCTTTGCACCTACATGCTGTATGACTACTGTTCGGAGCATTTGTGCACTTGGAGCCCATCATGGTTGGAATGCACATCAGTTGGACATTAAAATAGCATTTATAAATGGTGACTTGAATGAAGAAGTGTATGTTTCTCAGCCCCGTGGCTTTGTGCAGAAAGGGCATGAAAACCAGGTGTGCACATTAAAGAAGGCATTATATGGTTTAAAGCAAGCACCATGTGCTAGGTATGAGAAGATATATGCCTATCTGGTTGCACATGGTTTTGAGAACAGTCCAACTGAAAGCACCTTATATGTTAAGCATGCTAATGATGTGCTTCTGATCATTGTTGTCTATTCTGACGACATGCTGCTCACTGGTCCTATTGAGAAGCATATTGCTGATTTCAAGGCTAATTTACATGCCTCATTTGAGATGTCTGATTTGGGGCATTTGCATCACTATTTGGGCATTCAGTTTATGCAAGTTGATGGTGGAATGGCTTTGTGTGAAACGAAATATATTGACACATTATTGCAGTGTTTTGGCCTTGAAGACTATAAGCCTATTGCCACTCCTATGGAGATAGGTTTACGATTGAGTCTCCATGATGCTGCAGATGCATTTGATGCTGTTCTCTATCAGCAAGCTGTTGGATGCTTGATTTACTTATGCATTACTCGGCCACATATTCAGTTTGTTGTCTCACAAATGAGCAGGTTTATGTGTTGCCCAGGAGTCACGCATTGGAAGGCAGTTAAGCGCATCTTTCGCTACTTGAGTGGTACTCGGCTACTTAGGTTGTTTTATCCCAAGGGGGGATCACTACCGCCAGATTTGCATGCTTTTTCTGACTCAGATTGGGCTGGTGGCTATGACACTCGTGTGTCCACCAGTGGTTTTTGCTTCATGCTTGGTAGCTCATGTATATCTTGGTTGAGCAAGAAGTAGCCTACTATGGCCACTTCCAGTGTTGAGGTTGAGTATAGGGCAACTTTCACAGTGATTGTTGAGTGTGTGTGGCTTAGACGCCTTATGGCTGATTTGGGTGTTGGCCAGTCTTCTACCACCACCATCTTCACTGACAGTCAGAGCGCATCGGCAGTTGCGAGGAACCCTGTGTTCCATGCTTGCACTAAGCACATTGAAGTGCATTATCACTATGTCAGGGAGAGGTTCTTTGCTGGGGAGATTAGCTTGGCATATGTGCCCATGCAAGAGAGCATTGCAGACCTTTTCACGAAGGCTCTGCCTAGGGAGAAGTTTGAAGCTTTCCGCAAAGCTTTGGGCTTACTTCCTTTTGTGGAGTGATTTCCACATAGCTTGGCACTTCCTTATACATGAGTGCCAGCTGCTTGTTCACCGCATCACTCCCAGGGGGGATTTGTTGATATATTTAGGTAGTGATGTGTGTAAACACACTAGGACCGCCGGGGCACTTTTTTCCCTCTTTAGGAGGTTTTTTTACCCCGGCTTGTATATACGCCTATTGCCCTAATGGGCTACTTATCTTTGTACACTCTCTAGTAATACATTCAGTATGGTGTGTTTGTGCTCCAAACTTCTTCTTCTTCCTTGTGCTGTTCACGTGCTTCCGTAGACGTCTATCTCCAACACTCGTTCAGGCTCTCATAGTGCCTCTTTTGCATCAGATTGTTATGCTATGGCTGCATCTAGTCTCTGTGATGAGAATGAGCCTGTTTCGTTTGATGAAGCACAAAATTCAGAAAATTGGATGGTTGCTATGCAATCTGAATATGATGCTATAATGAAGAATGGTACTTGGTCTTTATGTGACTTGCCTCTAGGCAAGAAGGCCATTGGCACTAAGTGGGTATACAAGCTGAAGCGCAAATCTGAGGGTACCATTGACAGGTATAAGGCTAGGCTTGTTGCAAAGGGTTATGCACAGGAAAGAGGCATTGATTTTGATGAGACCTTTGCACCTACATGTCGTATGACTACTGTTTAGAGCATTTGTGCACTTGCAGCTCATCATGGTTGGAATGTACATCAGTTGGACATTAAAACAACATTTCTGAATGGTAACTTGCATGAAGAAGTGTATGTTTTTCAACCCCATGGATTCAACCCCATGGATTTGTGCAGAAAGGGCTTGAACATGAGGTGTGCAGGTTAAAGAAGGCATTATATGGTTTAAAGCAAGCACCACATGCTTGGTATGAGAAGATACATGCCTATATGATTGCACATGGTTTTGAGAACATTCCAACTGAAAGCACCCCTATATGTTAAGTGTGCTAATGATGTGCTTCTGATCATTGTTGTCTATGTCGACGACATGCTGCTCACTGGTCCTATTGAGAAGCATATTGCTGATTTTAAGGATGATTTGCATGCCTCATTTGAGATGTTTGATTTCGGGCATTTGCATCACTATTTGGGCATTCAGTTTATGCAAGTTGATGGTGGAATGGCTTTGTGTCAAACAAAATATATTGACACATTATTGTAGTGTTTTGGCCTTGAAGACTGTAAGCCTATTGCTACTCCTATGGAGACAGGTTTACGATTGAGTCTTCATGATGCTGGAAATGCATTTGATGCTCTTCTCTATCAGCAGGCTATTGGATGCTTGATTTACTTATGCATTACTCGGCCAGATATTTAGTTTGTTGTCTCACAAATGAGCAGGTTTATGCATTGCCCACGAGTCAAGCATTGGTAGGCGGTTAAGCCCATCTTTCGCTACTTGAGTGGTACTCAGCTACTTGGGTTGTTTTATCCCAAGGGGGGATCACTACCGCCAGATTTGCATGCTGTTTCTGACTCTGATTGGGTTGGTTGCTATGACACTCATGTGTCCACTAGTGGCTTTTGCTTCATGCTTGGTAGCTCATGTATATCTCGGTTGAGCAAGAAGCAACCTACTGTGTCCACTTCCAGTTGTGAGGCTGAGTATAGGGTAGCTTTCGTAGCTACTATTGAGTGTGTGTGGCTTAGACGCCTTATGGCTGATTTGGGTGTTGGTCAGACTTCTCCCACCACCATCTTCACTGACAATCAGAGCGCATTGGTAGTTGCGATGAACCCTATGTTCCATGCTCGCACTAAGCACATTGAGGTGCATTATAACTATGTCAGGGAGAGGTTCTCTGCTGGGGAGATCAGCTTGACATATGTGCCCATGCAGGAGAACATTGCAGACCTTTTCACGAAGGCTCTACGTAGGGAGAAGTTTGAAGCTTTCCGCAAAGCTTTGGGCTTACTTCCTTTTGTGGAGTGATTTCCACATAGCTTGGCACTTCCTTATACATGAGTGCCAGCTCCTTGTTCACCGCATCACTTCCAAGGGGGATTTTTCGATATATTTAGGTAGTGATGTGTGTGAACACACTAGGACCATTGGGGCACTTTTTTCCCTCTTTAGGAGGTTTTTTTCCCTCGGCTTTTATATACGCCTATTTCCCTAATGGGCTACTTATTGTTGTACATTCTCTAGTAATACATTCAGTATTGTGTGTTGTGCTCCAAGCTTCTTCTTCTTCCTTTTGTTGTTCGCGTGCTTCCGGAGACGTCTAACTCCAACAATAGTTTACTCATATCTCTTGGTAGAACTTTTGATGTAACACCACAATTGCATAAAAAAGCTTAGGGCTTACATGCTCAAGTTTTACTTTTCCCCTTACTCTCATGACCTTGAAGACAGATAGCAAGTCCGATTCACTCATGGATCTCCTTGATATGACAAAACGATTGATAATATTAAGAAAAAGGCCATACTTTGAGTGGAAATCCTCTTTTGTTTAACAAAAGAAGGTCTAGTCAATGACTTTCGGATATGGCGGTACCACCCACTTGTAATAGAACATGCATAATGGATTAGAGGAGGAAACGTGCATTTTAACATTCGAAGACTACCACAGACCATTAGATAGTGAAAAAATGTGAACATACATGTCCACACTCTATCACCCACACAAAACTATTCTACGAGGTCACCTCTGTGCAGATGTTCCTCATGGGTTGCCACCTCTTCAACATCAGCAGGTTCTTTGTAGATGTTTCTGATTTGTAAAAATAATCCAAACAAATTAGAGACCCTCAACATAGACAGTTCATGTTCTCTAATCCGACAACAATAAGTGAATGAAGAGAAACAAGTACCTAGATCATCATACTCGCCTGAGTCAAGAATTTCTACCCTCACAATTCTAGAGGGATCCCATCTAAGTCGAGGTGTTCACCTAAGCTCAGCTGTGTTTTTGTCCATGGCTTGTATGTTCATGTAGGAATTTGACACTCAATGGGAGTGGTGGGGGATTAATCTTGATATATTCATCATTATTTCATATCTTCCTTATTGAGTGAAGTGATGTGAATGAGGAGTTTTATCAAACATTAAATTTTTCACATAAAGTGGAATTTGAGGAACAGTTTCCGATGATTGACCTAGTGTATAAGAAGCTAATGGAACAACTAATTAGTGATGGATAAGTTTTCATATTGCCATGCTTTCATCCATAGTGCACCTTAGCGTGCTTAGTGCATACATGGAACACTGGGTTCCTTATAAATACTAATGCACTCTGACCATAAGTAAATATGGTGGTGGAAAAAGTGTGACAAAGACCCAAGTCATCCATAAGGAATCTGCACCACACAAACTCAACAATTGTTATGAAAGTTTTTCTATACTTAGTCTCACAACTAGAAGTGGCCATAGTAGGTTGCTTCCCGCTCAACCAAGATATGCAAGAGGTAAAAAGCATGAAGCTAAAACCACTTATGGAAACAGAAGTGTCATAAAAACCAACCCAATCTAATTGAAAGAAAGCATATATATATATATATATATATATATATATATATATATATATATATATATATATATATATATATATGTGTGTGTGTGTGTGTGTGTGTGTGGATCATGATCCACCCTTTCGATAAAACAACCCAAGTTATTGGGTACTAAAAAAGTAGTGGAGATTTTTCTTAATTTCTTGCCAATACTTAATTCTTATGGAATGCAGAAATCTTATCATCTAAGAGACAACAAGATAGAATATTAGAGCGAGTGATCCACACATAAATAAGGAATCCAAAATCTTTTTGATATAGACGAGCATCAAATGCATCTCCAAGATCACCAAGTGTTGTATAATTATGGGTCCAAGGGGCTTTGGCCTATATATATATATATATATATATATATATATATATATATATATATATATATATATATATATATATATATATATATATATATATATATATGGGTGGATTTGGTTGGGTGGATACATGCATCTCTCATTCTTTGTGGGTTTGGTTAGACTCTTGTAATAGCTTAGGCCAGTCTCTCTCTCTCTCTCTCTCTCTCTCTCTCTCTCTCTCTTAGAGTAGACTATCTTTTAGTAGTAGTAGTAGTTATTTTACAACATTGGCTATCAGAGTGAGGTAGTTTTTTCCTTCCAAGATGGCACACACATTGAAGGAGAAAATCCATCCGTTCCGGGGGCCTTCATTTATCCTTTATCAAACTTTTTGTGGGTAGATGCCTTCCCTACAATGTGACCCCCCACTAGAATAAGAAGCATTTCATCTAAGTTTAGTTTAGATTTAAGCTTGACTAAAGAAGCCAAATAACACATTCGATGCCACTTTTCCTCGAGTAATTGAGCTGGAGCTTGAGCTCTCCCTCATCCATTGATCCATGGTCTAAATCACTGTTCTCCTTTACTTAAAGGCATGGGTGAAGCTTCAACCTTTGTATGTGGCGTTTTCCAAAGTGCAACGTCACCACAACTAAGTTTCTTGTACCTTACCAAACTTGTACTATTTTCTCTCTTAAAAGAAGAGGGAGTTGTGAAGCCAGTATCATGCAAACGATTGGCTCCCTCTCTCCTTAGGACTCGAAGATACTTCATAGAAACCTATTTTATGTATGGTTATTTGAGGGTAGATTCCATGTGAGATCTATCCAACTCAATTCTAAACATTTGAGAGCTCAAACAATCTTCAACATTTTTCTCTATTGATTGCCCCACTGTTCTCTACATATTTGGAATCTCAAGAGCTTCTTTTGCACTACATTAGATGTAAGCAAGAAATTTTAAGACCCTTTTGCTTTTGTCTTTCAAACCTTAGGTCCTAAAACTTTTTAAGGCTTAGTTTTGGGGGGATTTTGGCCTTTTTGTACCTTATGAGAAGATACAATTAAGTACATACTAGGAATCAAAGCAATTAGAGTGCGTGCTACATTTTCCACTCGTCCAAGGAAGAGGTAAAAGCTATGTATGAATGAAGAGAAAAACAAACACATCTTGATTCGAAAATCCAAAGGATGCTACAAGAAGAAGATTGGAACTTCTGAAGGGGTGAAAGAGGGACGTACCTTTTTTCCAAACTAAGTATTTTAAAAAGTTATGTTTGAGTCCAATACTTGTTTTCCATAATCCTTAGAGTCATTGTTGAAGCATGAGTTAAGACTTCAATTGTTGAAGATAATGTATGTTAGAATTGACATGGCAAACACATAGGTATGTGCATTTAGCTAAGAATTCGAGTCACTTGCATGCATCTATGCATTGGAAAGAAATATTGTTTGTGCATTTTTTTGCTTTCGTTGATTGGACCATCACAAGTTTCCTTTTCATTATAAATGTTCCAAACATAAAAAACCATATGCATTATTGTAAGGATGCTTGAGAAGCAAGCACATTTATGGATAAGAAGGAACACATGAGCATGAATGCTACACAAAGTTTGTTTCTTGAACCATAGATGTCATGCAGATACTTGCATTTGTACATACGTTTGCATGAATAGCATTCACTTTTTATGGATAAGTGAACATAGTCTTCAATAGAAAGTTTCTTTATGAATGGAAACAAGACAGTTGGAAACGAGCTACGTTAAGGTACTTGCGAAATTTGGCAATACAAGTACTTTGTAATCTCTTTCCAAGATGATACTAAGGTATCAAATACTTAATGTGAAATACACGTTAAGTATTCCTTGCTTAGGATTGAAGAAAATATAAGGAGGAAATAAGATTTAGATCAATTCCCTTACCAAGGCAATGGTAAGAAAGAAATGAATTTATGAACTGGAAAGCACCCAAACATATCTAAGTTCTTCAATAACCTAGAGAAGTTCTTCGGGTAAAATCTTTTCAGTACAATGTAAGCCCAAAGCAATGCATAAACTAGCTAGCACCCAAATATACCTAAGTCACGATGACTTTGGAAAGTTCTTGGGTCATAGCTTTCTCATGTTGAAATGGATCGAATCTCATGTATATGCAAGAGAACCTAACATACCCAATGCTAACTCTAAGGACAAGAGAAACTTAGAGATGGTTCCAAAACAAGGTTTTAATGCAATTTCTTATAAAGATGGCACCCAGATACATCTAATTTCTTCAATGATGTACATGATTTTTTTTTATTTTTTCAGGTCACATTATTACATTACTTTAGGGAAGCAACATAACTATTACCCTAAGTATAAGAGATACTTAGAGACAATCAATTAAAAAAGTTTTCAAAGGCATTCATGATGAGACATCTTCGTAGGATGGTACCTCAAAATACGTTTAGAAGTCTCATGGTACAAAGCTCCCATTTGGCTCCATCAAAGACAATGGAGGAACAAGAATATGAGCAATTGATCTTATAAGTCCAATAAAAGACTTTCACTAATATAAATGGTGCCAATTATTCAAGTTATCATGAAACTTTGGAAGCTACCTCTTCTTAGAACAACTTCCAAGTTAATTTAAGCCCTCATTCATTCAAGACATTTGCATCTCAAGAAGAAATCCAAGAAAGGTTTTCTTCAGAAAATGCAATGGTTCTTAGTGGAGGAAGTTAAAGTTCTTAAGGTACAAACATCAAGTGAAAAGATTTAACTTTAGAACATCCTTAATGTTTGTACTATTTTGATTTGATTAGCCTTGGAACCTAAAGCCACCTCTCCTAACAAAAATGAACATGAACTTGCATTTTCCATGAATAAGAGAAGAAGTTCATGAGTATGTTAGGATAGGTGGTCGCTGAGCTACCTCCCTATCCTTAAAGGGATTTTCGAAAGAAATCCAAAAGCATTTATAGATGCTTGGACTTAATTAATAGAGAGATCCCTGTTAAAGCCCTAGGGCAAGATTTTGGAAAAAAGGTATCTAAAAAGGCAAGAATAATCTCTTGTCACTACAAGTTAGTTGAGCAAGGACTAACTAGGTCTTAAGTATAATTCAAGAAACTTGGAAGTACACTTAAAATGTTTGAAAAGAAGAATGGATATTTATTCCATCAAAAGGTTTGAAGCTTCCAAGATAAGCATGGGATAATATTAGATCATAGAATGATCTTGAGAATGAATCCCTAAAAACCTAAGTAGAATAGAAAAGATAGAATTAATCCCTTCACTTCAAATTCTCACAACAAGAATTTGAGTGAAAGGTGCTATTTAATTTAGGAATGATGGCATCGGATCTTGAGATGGTAGATCTTTTAGTCTTAGCCTCGTGAATTTAAGTGAAACTCCATCCCAATGGTAATCAAAATTTCATAGATAATAATGAAGTATAGGATGGTCAAAAATATGACCAAAAATTACTTCAAGTATCAAGTAATTGAAAAATTTGAAGATCATGGAGCTGAAAGCGTTTTCAAGGTTTTAAGTTATAAGGCTTTCAAGTAAGGATTTTGTAGTTCTTCACCAAAAAAAAATTACATGGATTTCTAAAGAGAAAGAACTTGGAAAGATCCTTTTAAGAAAGGTACGTCCAACTTGTAAAGAGGTGATGGAGTAGCCTACAGAGCTGAGATTGTGTTGGGAAAATCCTACTCAACACTAGCCCAGATAACTTCAGAGACACTTAGTACACTTTGGAATATCATTCACAAACTTCTATGTCAAAATAGATGAGTTTGAGGTTCAAGAAACCTGAGAAACTTTCTATTTATGGAGGAGAAACTTGGTAGGAATTACCTAGAGAGCTATTTCACACTTTTAATTAAAGTGCTCACAACTTGGTAGAAATTATCTAGAGAGCTATTGCACACTTTTAATTAAAGTGTTACGCAAACCAGAGCAAGTTACTTCATATAAGATTTACACATGTAATGTTTGAACTCTGTATACAACCTCACAATAGCCCTAACTAAATGATCGAAATGATAGATTAGACATTGAGCACTTACACATTGAGAAATGACTCAAAGTATATGACTTAGTAGCTCAAGGTACTATAAGAAACAAAGGATGAAAAATCAATAGATATGAATCATAATGTGTACTGCTATTACACATATGATTCAAAGGTTTTAAGAAGGAATTTTCTCACTTCAAGATAGTACAATATAAGCTACAATCACACTATATGTAACGTTCTACTAGCCCATGACTAGAAAAGTAGTGTTTAAATACATTTTTTGATCTTGAAGATGGTTGTATCTTCCACCTAAAAGGTAGTCCTAATTCTTGGGATCAATCTGAATTTGAAGTAAGGTCATGACTTATCATGAGATTCTTTTCGTCTTTTACTTTTATATTTTGACTGAAGTAACCTAAAGGATTAAGCTTTGAAAACGTAAAACATATGCTCTAAAATATTTAAATTTATGCTTAATGAATTAGAGAGAAGTCCAAAGAGCATAAGTAAAGCTCTTATGCTTGATCCTTTCACCAACATTAGCTACCTGTATGTGTGGTTTTCTAGGCGTGTGAATAAACTGACTTAGAACACTTACACTATAGCAAATGTCAACTCTTGTCAATGTGGCATAGTTCAAACTAAACATATAACTTTGATAACTAGTTAATTCTTCATTTTTCTCTCCTTCATGAGCACTTAGCTTTTGACTCATCTTCATGGGTGTACCTACAACCTTTGAGTTCTCCATTTTGAACTTAGCAAGCATATATTTGATATATTTCCTTTGAGTGAGATACATACCATTTTCTGTATACACCACTTCCAACCCTAGGAAGTATGTGAGTTGCCCCAGGTCACTCATTTTGAATTCTTCTTTTATTTGAATTGTGATCCTCTTTATGTCTTGAACATCATTACCCATGATTATTATAGCATCACCATATACACAGAGGTATATGACTTCATATTGATTCCTATTGATGAAGAGTGAAGGATCTACTTTACTTACCATGAATCCTTTATCCTACAAATAGGTGACAAGCCTATGATTCCAAGCCCTTGGGGCTTGCCTCAAACCATATATGGCCTTCTTTAACCTGCATATATGTTGAGGGAATGACGAATCTTCAAAACTAGGAGCTTGAGTCAATATACCTCTTCAATTATCCAACGATTTAGAAATGGACTTTACATCCATTTGATAAATCTTCCAAGTCTTCGAAGCTGGAATGCTCATAAGCACTCTGATAATTGGCATCTTTTCCACATGTGAAAAAGTCTCTCGTAGTCAATCCCTTGTGTTTGTGCATACCCTTTGGCCACAAGTCTTGCTTTATACTAGTTGATAGTTCCATTAGAGTTTTTTTGTACCTTGTATATCCACCTTGATCCTATGATCTTCATCGATGAAGTTTTGGGTACCAACTCCCAAGTATGGTTTTCTTGTAGGGATTCAATCTCTTCCTCGAGTGAATACATCCATTTTGGTTCTTTGTTTGCTTCCTCAAAGATGAGCGCTCCTCAGAGTTTGAATCCTGTGCTAAATAGATAGAGTTTTTAACAACCAATGATGTATCATAGCCATACCTTTCTTGCTTGTTCTTTTCTCTAGTTTACCTTCTGATGGTTTGCTGAGAGGATTTTGCTACATCCGTCAACTCCTCAACTTAAGTTTTACCTTTGGAGTTCCAAGAGTTAACTTCTCTCCTTGGAGTTTTCTGATCATCTTCAGAGTCACTTGATGTTTCAAGTGTGTGGTCATTCTTTCTGATATGAGAAGCAAGAACCATAGGAACTTAGTCTTATGTGTTATTACCTTTTACTCATTGTAAAAAGTCTATATGACTTGGCATTTACTTGTATCACACCTAATTGATTAGAGTCGTGGAATTTTGATGGTGTAATTGGAGAGAATATCTCCCTACTTTTAGAGGAGTGATTGAAGGGAGCCAAGAATTCAAATTCAAATTCAAACTCTCACTCATTTCTTATATAAGTTGTACTTGAAAAGTCGCGGGTGTCCTTCATCATTCCCGAGGCTTACATCTGTGATCATAGAGTGTGTGAGTGCTACACCATAGCCTACACATCTCCAACTCATTAGGCTACATCTATCAAGCCAATGAGATTGTACATTCATGTGAACTAATAGAAAGATTTACATTCACTATCTCTGTTTTCTCTGAGTCATCATCTCCAAGTCTGTCAACTTCAACAGGGCATATCTCAGTGGTTTCTCAACCAAATCAAGTGATTCAAAGCACATTGGATTCAGCTCAAAGTCTTCTATACACCTACAAAGTTTGAAGTTAATTGATTCAGCCATTACAGAGAAATCGTGCTCGAAGTGGACTCTGGTATTCTGCTGCAGTGTTCCTAAAAAGTCGGGGGTACACATATTTTTGCTAAACATCTTTCTCAGAGTATAGTTTGTCATTTCTTCTCATTCCACTTGAAAATGGTAGCTTGTTAAGCTAATTTAATATGTCCAAAAGGAATTAGATCAATTGTTAGTGTGCTGGTCATACTGAGTGAAAGACTGAGCAGGTATCAAGACCAAAATAGAAAGTTTTCAAATCTAGTGAAGTGCAAACTCACCTGTTTTGATCTAATCATTACTCAAACCTTTTCGAAAGTACATATATCATATTTTGGTATCATTTGGAAGCTCAAGGAGTCTACTAATCATATTTGGAGTCACTGAGGCTGGTGCAAAGCAGGATTAGCAGCATCTACTCAATCTTCTGAGTGCATCCAACCATCACTCCCAACAGTGGTATCAGAGCAAACAAGGTAAACATGGGAGATGGATTTCCTTCATTCATTGACAAATTGGACAAGAACAATTACCAAGCTTGGTCATTGAGAATGAAGACCTATCTACAAGGAAGAAGCTTATTTGGATACATATCAGGAGATGAGGAATTGCCCTCATTCAAAGCTAGAGGACTACCCACCAAGGATGAACAAGAGAGACTCAATCAATGGTGTGCAAAGGATGCTTTGGCAAGGTCTTACCTTCTTAACTCTATATCTGATTTCCTTTTACCTCATATAAAGGAACTGTAAGACTTCCCAAGAGACTTGGGAAACCTTGTCAACATATTTCTCTTCCAACACAAGGGCCAGGAAGAATCAACTGTGGATTGAATTCACAACCCTTAGGAAGCAGCCCAAGCAATCAGTCTCAGAGTATGTGACCAAGATTAAAGATGTGGCAGACCAATTAGCAAGCATTGGAGAGGAGATTGAAGAGGAGCAAATAGTCAGACAAGTAACAAATGGACTCAAGGCAGATGATAAGTGGGAAAGTTTCACCACTGCAATGGACCTCTACATGGACATGCATACCCCAGATCTCACAACACTCATGGGCCAACTATTCACACATGAAGCAAAGTTTACAAAGGCAGGAGATCAATCAAAAGGTAACAACCCCTCTGCACTCTATACTGATAAGAAAGTTAAGGATAAAGGTAAAGGGAAGAAACAGGATGAAGAAGGCTCTACCTCCCAAGCTAATTATGCAGGGAGAGGTAGATCATCAAGAGGCAGGGGCAGAGGAGGTAAGTCAGGTAGGGGGAGACCCTACAACTCATCACCATGCAACATTTGTGGATTGTCCAATCATACCACAGATGAATGCTACAAGAACTACAAGAATCAGAGAGTAAGAGGCTACTCAAGAGGTGGATACTCTCAAGGGAGAGGCAGATTCAACCAACACCAAGGCTACAATGGATACAACAATCAATACAACAACAATTACAACCACAACCACAATGGTAACTACCAAGGTGGATTCAGAAATAGAAGGGATTACAACAACTACACAGAGGAGCAAGATGACTCCCTATTGATCATGAATATGACCTCCAAGGCAGGTACAAATGATGATCATTTATTTTATATTGACTCAGGATGTTCTAACCATGTAGCTGGCAATGTGGCACTACTTTCTGATTTGGAAGGACCCAAGGGCAAACATCAGGTACAGACAGGTGATGACACTAAACATTCTGTTGTAAAAATTGGAAATGTAAAGACATGTGATGGTAACCAAAATCTATTGAGCAGGGTACTCTATGTACCAACCATCACCAAGAATCTAATGAGTGTTGGTCAGATTGTGGAGAAAGGTTTGCAGGTCAGATTCACACAACATGGAGCATATGTGGAGGACCCAAGACATGGATTCAGAAGGATAGCCAAGGGAGAAAAATCAGGTAGATTGTTTACTTTTGAGCTAGAAGACACCAAGAACATTGCTTTATATAATTACAAGGATCAAACACTTTCAGAGTTAGAAATATGGCACAAGAGGTTAGGTCACATAGGTGAAAGAACCCTAAAGCAAATGTGCAGGGATCAATGTGTGCTTGGGATACCTAATGTATCAAAGCAACACATGATTTACAAGTGTGGAGCATGTCAGTTTGGTAAGTCTCACAGATTGCCCTATTCAAGGAAAGGTTTCATGCATGAAGACTACCTAGACTTGGTGCACACAGATGTTTGGGGACCTAGCAAGGACCCTTCCATTTCAGGTTCAAGGTATTATGTGTCCTTTATTGATGACTATAGCAGGTGGACCATTTTATACTTTATGAAGCATAAAGATGAAGTGTTTAATTGTTTCAAGAGGTATCTTGCACTTGTTGAAAACCAAACAGGAAGAAGCTTGAAGAGGCTAAGATCAGATGGTGGAGGAGAGTACTTCTCCAATGAGTTTGAAGATTTCTTGCAGGAAAGAGGCATCAGAAGGGAGATTACTACAAGGTACTCACCTGAACAAAATGGGGTAGCTGAAAGAAGGAATAGACTCATAGTAGAAACAGCTAGGTCTATGCTTAATGAAAAGAAGTTGCCAAATTATCTTTGGGCAGAGAGTGTATCTACTGCCACCTACCTTATTAACAGGCTGCCATCCAAATCACTTGATGGCATGACACCATATGAAGCATGGCATGGTAAGAGACCTTCTCTGGATCATTGTAAAATCTTTGGCTGTGTAGCATATGTGCATATTCCCTCACAGGTAAGGGGAAAGCTAGATCCTAAAGCTGAAAAGTGTATCTTCATTGGTTATGATTTGAACCAAAAGGGATACAGATTCTATAACCCAACAAACAAAGGCTTCAAGGTAAGCAGAGATGTCATCTTTGATGAGAATGACTCATGGTATGAAAATGAATGCAGGAAAGTTAGTCTACCCTATGATATGGAAGAAGATTTCCCAAAGCTCACCAAGGAGGAACCAATCCAGAAAGATGAATCAAGCTCAGATGATGATGATACAATTAACCTTGAGGAATTCAAGGCATGGAAGTTCAAAGGAAAGATGAAGATGAAGAAGCTAGAGGATATACCAGAATCCACAACTCAAGCAATTGGAAGATCTCAGAGAGAAAGCAAGAGACCAATCAGATTTGGGTATGACACATCACTTGTAACTAAACATTCTGTATATCTTGCAAAGGATTTGTTGAATGAAGAACCAGGTACCTATGAAGAAGCAATCACCAAACCAGAATGGAAAGGAGCTATGGATGAAGAAATGGAAGCTCTCAAGGAGAGTGATACTTGGGACTTGGTACCCAAGAAGGACTCTATGAAAGTGATAGGATCCAGGTGGATCTACAAGCTAAAGAGAAATTCAGATGGAACAATAAACAGGTACAAAGCTAGGTTGGTAGCCAAGGGTTTTGCACAAACCCAAGGCATTGATTATGAGGAGACATTTTCTCATGTGGCTAAGATGCCAACTATCAGAATATTGGTGAGTGTAGCTGCATCCAAGAATTGGAACATGTACCAATTAGATGTCAAGAATGCTTTCTTGAATGGGTGGATATCTGAAGAAGTCTACATGTCACAACCACCTGGCTATGAAGATCCCAAGAAGGTAAATTATGTTTGTAAATTGAAGAAGGCTCTATATGGATTGAAACAGGCACCTAGAGCATGGAATTACATGTTGACAACCTATCTCCAAGACCAAGGATTTGTGATGAGTAAAGCTGATACTTCTCTGTTCATAAAGAGAAGTAGTACAGAGGTAATCTACTTGTGTGTTTATGTTGATGACATCATCATTACAGGCAATGATGTCAATGGTATTAGACACATCAAAGGACAGATGATGGAGGAATTCAAGATCAATGATCTTGGATTATTGAAGTACTTCTTAGGTCTTGAGTTAGTCTACACCAACTCAGGTATATATATCACTCAAAAGAAGTATGTACAGGATATGGTCAAGAAGTTTGGCTTGCAAGATGCTAAAATCTCAACTACTCCAATGGAGGTCAACCTAAAGCTAAGTGCTCATGAAGGAGAAGAAGTCCAAAACATCACAGGATATCAAAGTATGGTAGGTAGTTTGAACTATGCTACCTTGACAAGAATTGACATAGCATATGGAGTTAGTGTGCTTAGTCAATTCATGCACAAACCAAGGGTACCTCACCTAGAGGCAGCAAAGAAGATCTTGAAGTATTTGAAGGGAACTCAGAACCATGGTTTGTACTTTCTTTATACATCAGATATTGACATCAAAGTATATTCAGATGTAGATTGGGCAGGATGCAAGGATGATAGGAGAAGCACATCAGGATACATTTGTTTTGCAGGAGATAAACCTATTTCTTGGTCAGCCAAGAAACAACCTACAGTGGCATTGTCATCCACTGAAGCAGAGTATAGAGGGCTTGCCAATGCCACTCAAGAAGCTATCTGGTTGAAGCTTCTATATACAGACTTAGGCCTATATACAAGGCCACCTATTATCTTTGGAGATAACACAAGCTCTCTTCACCTTGCAGCTAATCCAATATATCATGCTAGAACCAAGCACATAGAGGTTCATTACCACTATGTGAGAGAGAAGTTGCTTAGCAAAGAGATTCAATTGACTTATGTGTCTACTAATATGCAATGTGCAGATTTTACTCACTAAAGCATTGGATGGAAACAAGTTATGCAGATTCAAATCCATGATTGGATTGTAGGATGTGATTGAAGATTAAAGATGAAGACTTAAGCCAAAGTGCTTGGCTTGAGGGGGAGCTGTTGGTGCATTTCAAGCCTTCACACTTGGCTTGGAACCTTGGAAGATTAGCTTGGAACCCTTAATGATATCTCTATGAGAAGCAAGAACCATAGGAACTTAGTCTTATGTGTTATTACCTTTTACTCATTGTAAAAAGTCTATATGACTTGGCATTTACTTGTATCACACCTAATTGATTAGAGTCGTGGAATTTTGATGGTGTAATTGGAGAGAATATCTCCCTACTTTTAGAGGAGTGATTGAAGGGGGCCAAGAATTCAAATTTGAATTCAAACTCTCACTCATTTCTTATATAAGTTGTACTTGAAAAGTCGCAGGTGTCCTTCATCATTCCCGAGGCTTACATCTTTGATCATAGAGTGTGTGAGTGCTACACCATAGCCTACACATCTCCAACTCATTAGGCTACATCTATCAAGCCAATGAGATTGTACATTCATGTGAACTAATAGAAAGATTTACATTCACTATCTCTGTTTTCTCTGAGTCATCATCTCCAAGTCTGTCAACTTCAATAGGGCATATCTCAGTGGTTTCTCAACCAAATCAAGTGATTCAAAGCACATTGGATTCAGCTCAAAGTCTTCTATACACCTACAAAGTTTGAAGTTAATTGATTCAGCCATTACAGAGAAATCGTGCTCGAAGTGGACTCTGGTATTCTGCTGCAGTGTTCCTAAAAAGTCGGGGGTACACATATTTTTGCTAAACATCTTTCTCAGAGTATAGTTTGTCATTTCTTCTCATTCCACTTGCAAATGGTAGCGTGTTAAGCTAATTTAATATGTCCAAAAGGAATTAGATCAATTGTTAGTGTGCTGGTCATACTGAGTGAAAGACTGAGCAGGTATCAAGACCAAAATAGAAAGTTTTCAAATCTAGTGAAGTGCAAACTCACCTGTTTTGATCTAATCATTACTCAAACCTTTTCCAAAGTACATATAGCATATTTTGGTATCATTTGGAAGCTCAAGGAGTCTACTAATCATATTTGGAGTCACTGAGGGCTGGTGCAAAGCAGGATTAGCAGCATCTACTCAATCTTCTGAGTGCATCCAACCATCACTCCCAACAATTGATACCTTGCAAATAGGCTTCCATTCTAATTTACAAGCAGCATAGATGTTTTTGTCAAGCTTCTCAATCATTCTGGGAAAGCCATCACCCATCTTGATCTATCTCGAATACCACTCAGAGAACTTGGAGAAGCTTGTAGGAGATAGAAAAGTGAGGCTCAAGGTGATGAAGTTTGGTCCATCCAACCAAGACAAAACCAGCCCTTTCACTCTTGAAGTGTCAAATAGACCTTATAGGCTTGTGATGAGTGCAATTAAATACAATATGTACTTTGGAACATCAATGAGAAAGAGTTGATACAAAACAGATAAGTTTACACTTTGACTAGCTCAAAAAACTTGTTATCTTTGGATGAAACACAACTTCAAATGCTTAGAGCAAGTAACATGATTACAATTGGAAAAAAAAAAATTGGAGGAATTTTATACATAGGGTTGAGTAGATAAAATGCATAAGATTATAAATAATAAGCAAGGTATGCTCTAGGAGTAAGCTTAACATTCAGTAGAGGTATCCCTGATTTTTCAAGACGATGCAGAGATAGACCCTGAGACCTTAAAATGGGAATTTCTCACATTCTACTAAAGCAACTACTCTCATCATTTGTGTAAATAAACCAAAAAGTGATACCTTTCCAATGAATGTCAATTCATCCAGTTTGAAGTTTGTGTAAAGAGAGAACGAGCTCCTACAAGATAACTCTTGTTGAAGTTGATGGTGTAGAGAAATGAAGCAACAACACAATGATGACCAAGAGTTTATGTATATTGCTTCAATGTATCATACATGAATTTGGGAGTGGTCAAATAGCCTCTTGAAGTCATCCATGACTCTTTTACAATGCATTTGAATTCGAATCAGTACATGGTTGAAGTTAGTTGTGATTGAATAAATCATCTAACTACAATCTAAGAAAAGCTAAATTCAAATCTAAGCACCCTAAAGTTATGTCATTGAGTTATCATCATCGAATGTTCAAAACTTGTGGAATCTAGGTTCTTTCTTTTATCCTTTTACAAGCATAAAACTCTTGGGTGTTACATTGAGTAAATGATCATAAAAGATCCTTATGAAAATACCACAAAAAATAAATACTGATGAAGAACTACTTCAAGAGATATCTTTGGCACATTTCAAATTATGGTTATTGATGTAGAGTAAATCCACCTCAAGCATAATGTAAGCTTGATGATCCAACAATATGAACTTTCTAAGTAGAGTACTCCATGTGCCTACTATTACCAAGAACCTCATTAGTGCAAGTCAAATTGTTGAGAAGGTATTGCACGTTAGATTCACTCAGCATGGAGCATTTGTTGCAGGTCCACATCAAGGATTGAAGAAGATAACAAGACATCAAAAATCAGGTAGATTTTTTTACTTTTGAACTCCAAGACACCAAGAACATTGCATTGTTCAATTATGACACTCAAACTCTATCAGAGTTAGATACTTGGCACAAGAGATAAGCTTACAAAGGAGAAAGAACTCTCAAACAAATCATTAGGGATCGGATTGTACTTGATCTACCAAACATATCAAAACAACATATGATTTATAAATGTAGTGCTTGTCAATTTGGTAAGTCACACAAACAACCCTTCAATAAGAAATGCTACATACATGGAGACCTATTGGAGTTGGTCCACACAGATGTATGGGAACCAAGCAAGGAGCCTTCAATCTCTAGATCAAGGTATTATGTGTCATTCATATGAGTGGCAGTTAGAAGGAATAGGACAAAATTGGAGGCGGTAACATCAATGCACTATGAAAAGAAAGTCCTAAAATACTTGTGGGCGGGGGTAGTATCAACAACTACATATTTAGTGAATAGAACCTTAATCAAGTAATCTAAGTGAAATTTCTGACCATCGTGTAATGCACAAATGCTCCCCCTAATATTGGCATGCACGGAGGACCTGAACCCACACATCACATCTCAATGCCCAAGGTTTACTATAGCTTCGACCCTATGGAAATATTGCTTCACCAACCAAAGTGCACGTTCAAACCATGGTATGGAAGGGGAAAAAAAAGTCCATATGCATCCGGACATATTATGCAAATGAGGAGCAAAGTAAAACGCGTGGGATGGTAGGCAAGATATTCAAATTATTCCTCACTTACACAATAAGTTGCCCATCCAAAATGCAAATACAAGTGCAAAGGTTTAGAGATCCCAAATATATCATGGAAATATTCCACTCTTAGATACATCATCATCCATCAAAGTGAATGCAAATCCGAGAGAGGGGTGAAATAGCCTTCATTACTTCATTCTTCAGTCAATGTAATGCTAATCCAATGTTTTCTTTATCACATAAATCATCATTATCTTTAGATTCTATCAAAGCTTTACTCCAAGGTCTTTATAAATGCTTCACGATCCACTCCATAATATCTACAACATAAACCATAAAATCTAAAAACATGACAAGTTTTCTTTTCCCCAGCATTAGTATGGTTAGTATGAAATCATCAGACATAGGCATGGTGCAATGACATAAACAAAAGATAGAAAAAAAACCATACCCACATAAGGGCATGTATCCAATAGATCCATATTATTTGCAAGACATAAAAATGCGACAACAAATGAGTGCTTCTATCGAGTTAATGCTACCTCACATGCGCACATCACCTTATCATACAAGTGGGTGCTTCTTCCAACTTAACTGTACCTCACAATCACACCTAATACCATCATGCAAATAATAATCTCCATACTATTCCTAACGAGAACCATTTTAAGGTTGATTTTCATGTCTCTTTTGAGATGTCATATTTGGGGCACTTGCATCATTATTTGAGCATTCAATTTATGCAAGTTGATGGTGGAATAGCTATGTATCAAACAAAATATATTGACACATTATTGTAGTGTTTTGGCCTTGAATACTGCAAACCTATTGCCACTCCTATGGAAACAGGTTTACGATTGATTCTTCATGATGATGGAGATGCATTTGATGTTTTTGTCTATTAGCAAGCTATTGGATGTTGCTATACTTGGGCATAACTTAACATGATATTCAATTTTTTTTGTCTCTCATATGAGCAAGTTTATGCATCATTGAGGTGTCAAGAATTGGTAGATGGTTAAGCATATATTTTGCTACTTGAATGGTACCCACCTACTTGGATTGTTTTATCCTAAGGAGGAATCACTACCTCCAAATTTACATGCTTTTCTAACTCTTATTGGGTTGGTTGCTATGACACTCGTATGTCCACTAGTGGTTTTTGCTTAATGCTTGGTAGCTCATGCATATCTTGGTTGAGCAAGAAGCAGCCTACTATGGCCACTTCTAGTTGTGATGTTGAGTATATGGCAGCTTTCACAATGATTATTGAGTGTGTGTGGCTTAGATGCCTTCTGGATGATTTGAGTGTTGGTTAGTCTTCTACCATGACCATCTTCACTCACACTCAGAGCTCATTGGCAATTGTGCGGAACCATGTGTTCCATGCACGCAGAAAGAACATTGAGGTGCATTGTCAATTTGACCTATGTTCCCACACAAGATAACATTACAGACCTTTTCACAAAGGCTCTACCTCAAGAGAAGTTTGAAGCTTTCTGCAAAGCTTTTGGCTTACTTCTTTTTGTGGATGGATCTGTTTCCACATAACTTGGCACTTCCTTATACATGAGTGCCTGCTCCTAGTTCACTGCATCACTCTGAAGGCAGATTTGTTGATATATGTAGTTAGTGATGTGTGTGAACACATTTAGGACCACTGGGGTACTATTTTCCCTCTTTAGGAGGTTTTTCCCCCAGCTTGTATATACACGTATAACCCTAACAAATCATTTATCTTTGTACATTCACTTGGTAACACATTCAATATTTTGTGTTGTGCTCCAAGATTCTTCTTCTTTCTTGTGTTGTTCATGTGCTTTGATAGACCTCAAACTCCAAAATTCACATCTTCAATAAGATTTCCTTCATGTGCAATCAATTTGAAATTTAACTCCATAGGTGTACCTGTAGCCTTAGCATTTTCCATATTCAAAATTTTAACAATATCTTTGATGTTATTTTTTTGGGTAAGGTACATACCATGCTCTGTATACAACACCTCCAATTGAGGGAGGTATGTGAGCTACCCTAGATCACTTATACTGAACTCTTCCTGCATTTGACGTTTGATTTTTCTACATAAGCTCCATACTTTATGAACCAAAACTGCAATCCTTTTTCCACAATGTGTCCTACACTTATCAAATTCTTAGTGATGCTAGGTACATATAGAATGCTACTCAAAAAATTCATGTTAAATTTCATGTCTTCACACTTCCTATTTTCTCCACATGGTGCCTTTTGTAATATCATGTTTGCACTTCATGTTTGTCCTTGGGGTATTCCAAATCTAGAGAAGTGCTACATTCCTTGCCACATGATTTGAACATCTAGAATCAATATACAATACATGTTCATTTAATTTACCTTTTTTCATTGTCATGTTCATGAGGAGAAGTGAATATTCTTGTGATTTATAATAAGTGTAGTTGTTGTAATATCTACTTCCTATGCAACCACCTTGATAATTGTTCTTGGAGTTGTTTCCATTGTAGTCATAATTTGTGTTGTATCTGCCTCTAGGAGATCCATATCCTCCTTTTTTGTATCTTTTTCCTCTCTGATTCCCTAGGTTGTTGATGCAATGCTCGGTGATATGATTTTTCAGTCCACATATGACACAAGGTGAGGAGCTTTGAGATCTTCACCTACCTTGTTACCTCCTCTACCTTTTCCTCTTGAATGTATCCTGCTTCTTGCAAAGCTAGCTTGGGAAGTTCTTGCTTCTTCATCAAAATTTTACCTTTTCCTTTGGTATCTTTACTTTTATATTTATCAGTGTATAGAGGAGAGGATTGATTACCTATTTGTGTATCTCCATTCTTCATAAGCTTGGATTCATGAGTGAAGGGTTGTCCCATGGGTGTGTTGAAATCTGTTACTTTCATATCCATGTATAAGTCCATGGCAGTGTTGAATACTTCCCACTTCTCATCTATGTTGATTGCATTGATGACTTGTATGAATATTTTTGCTTCATTAATGAAAATTCTTTAAGAAGCGAATTGAGTAGAAATATGATGTTGAAGATGTTGAGCTTGGCTCAGCTAACTAGCATCGAACCTACCACTTTACTATTAGAAACTTTGATTCGCTTCATAAGCTTCAGATTGATGCAACAAAACACCCTAGGTACTTTGGAAAGTGATTTAGAAAAAATTGGTCCAAAACATATTACTTTGCACATGAGCTTGTGCACAAAACTTACTATTTATGATTGGAGCATGCACCTTCTAATGCTTTCTCTTGATTACAATTGGCTAAATTCCTCTTAGATGATGGTAGCTTATAGGGTTAAGTAGTTATTATGCACAATACCTCAATTATAAGCTAAGAATTACTCAATTGTAATCATAACTTCAAAAGGTGGTCATCCCAATTTTTTGAGAATGTGCAGATAATGACCATGAGAGCTAAAATGGTCTATTTCTCACAAACTATGAATCCAAATGATACAAGATTTTATACACATAATATAGCCACAATAAATTTCCAATGAGTCCTTAATAATAAGAATTGAACTTTTGAGGAGTGAGAACCAAGCTCTATAAGTTGGGTGACTTTGGAGAAGATGATGTAGAGAAATGCACAATGGACAAGGAGTAGATCAAACTGATTTGAATTCACTTCTAACTTTGTGTACAAGTGTGTAGAGTGTTTATACATAGTCCTACACATTCTCTGGTGAGTTTTCATTAGTATTAGATTTGAATTTGAACTTCTAATCCATGTGGAATAGAGTTAGATGTGATGAACTCTCTTTTCCTACAATCTAGGAAAATAAGGAATCTAATCAAAACTTGATAGAGATTATTTAATAGTGATCTCAACCACATAACTCATTGCTTTTTGGCTCCTCTTACATCCTTCATGAAGTTTCTAAATAACTATGATACAAGATAATTTAATCATCTAATGAATATACAAATGATCTTTAAGAGAAAGCATATGATTCCTACAAGACTAAAACTTATTCAAGCAAAGAATTTGACTTTGATATTTGATAGAATTTAACTTTTCAAGCATGTTGAGATCTTCTTGATCTAACAACCCTCCCTCAATCTAAACATGGTTGATTCTTCAATCTTTGATGATTTGAATCCCTACAATTGCTATGAACCTACAAAGCTTAACTCCATCTAGAGTTTTGGTCATCATATATGCCACTTGTTTATCTATTGGAACAAATGAAACATCAATTTCCTTTGCCAAAAGCTTCTCCCTCATAAAGTGATAATGAACCACTATGTTTGGTTATTGCATGATATAAAGGGTTTGTTGCAAAATGTATTGACCTTATGTTGCCTCCAAGTATGTGAGGTTTGGAGCTCACAAGTCCCAAGTCTACATATAATTCCTTTAATCAGATAGCTTCTTCAGTTGCTATGACCAATCCTTTGTACTCAACTTTACTTGAAGAGAGTGCAACAATAGATGCTTCGTGGAACTCCAAGTCACACTCTTAGATCTTGCAAATGCTAGAAATCCTGATATTCTTCTCCTTAGCATCCTTGGATCCTGCCCAATCTGCATATGAATACAATTTGAGATTCAAATATGATGTATAAGAGTAGAATAAACCTTCATTAATAGTGCCTTTGAGATACTTGAGTACTCTCTTAGCTACATCATCCATGTGTGGCTTTCTTTGGGAGTGCATGAACTGAGTTAGCATTCCTACACTATAGGAAATGTTTGCCCTTGTAAATGTGGCACATATTAGACTACCTACAAGACTTTGATACTGTTTAATGTCTTCGATCTGTTCATCTTCATAAACACCAAGTTTATGATTCATATCCATGGGCATTCTTGTAGGCTTTGCATTATTCATCTCGAATTTAAGAAGTAGATACTAAATTTATCTTCTTTGAGCCAAGTGCATCCCTTGATGTGTATATATGACTTGCGTCCTAAGAAGAATGTGAGTTCTCCAAGATCATTGATCTTGAATTCCTCTTGCATATGCTTTTTAATCCTTTATATTCCATTTATATCATCATCTATCATAATTATGTCATCTACATAAACACATAAATAGGTAGCTTCATTAAGAGCCTTCTTGATGACCAATGAAGGATCTCTATTTCTTGATTGATCCTTGATCTTGTAAATAAGTCATCAATCTATAGTTCCAAGCTCTAGGGTCTTGTTTTAAACCATACAATGCTTTCTTAAGCTTACATACATAAATAGGATAATTAGGGTTTTCAAACCTTGGGGGTTGTGACATATATACCTCCTCATTAATTCAACCATTGAGTAAAGCATTGTTCACATCAAGTTGAAGTAGTTTCCAATTCCTTGTAACTACAACATTACACAAGGTCATGGTAGTGGTCATCTTGGCTACTCGTGAAAAAGGTTTCTGCATAGTCTATGCTCTAACTTTGAGCACATCCCTTAGCAACCAATCAAGATTTAAACACCCATCTAAAACCTGTGCCTTCTTATTGGTTACATTGGAACTAACTCCCATGCTCCATTTTCTTTTAGAGCTTTTATCTCCTCTTTCATGGCTTTCTCCGAATCAGGGTTACCTTTGGCTTTTTCATAAGTTGAGGGTTCTTGTGAAATTGAGTCTTTGGCCAAATAGATGGTATATTTGGTTACAAAAATAGATTCATACCATACCTTTTAGGTTGCTTTCTTTCTTTTGTTGATGTTTTAGGGGTGTGTATGGAGCATTCTCCACATTCTTGCATTTTGGCATTACCTCTTGATTTCCAGAACTTGTAGTCTCTTTCCTTCTCATTTTGTTCATCTTTTTATTCACTTCTAGAGTCCTCCACTTGTGCATCATTCTTGCTATCTAATGGATGAAAATCTTAATCAAGATCATATGGTAGTTTTATCTTCTGTTTATCCTCTTCATACCATCGCCTATGTTCTTCAAATACAACATCCCTACTTGTTGTGAATTGCTTTATGGTTGGATTGTAGAATCTATAGCCCATCTGTGTTGAGTCATAGCCAATGAACACAGCTTTGGTTGCCCTTTCATCCAATTTCCATCTGGTTTGTGAAGGTACATGTACATATACTAAACAACCAAAAACTTTGTAATGACCTAGATTTGGTTTTCTACCATTCCAAGATTCATAAAGAGTCATACCTTGAAGTGATTTAGATGGAAGTCTATTGACAAGATACACTCTAGTAGATATAGCTTCTCCTCAAAGATAATGTGGTAGCTTCCTTACTTCAAGCATAGTCCTTGTTGATCCAACTAGGGTTTTGTTCCTCCTTTCCGCAACACCATTTTGTTGAGGAGAGTGCATAATGGTGACTTATGTTTTGATGCCTTTATCCTTCATGTAATCATCAAAATCTTTGGAGGAGTAGTCCCCCTCCATCAGATCTGAGGTTCTTTAATGATCTATCTGTTGACGATCGGATCCCGCAGATGCACAAACATAGAGGATAGTACAAAAACAAAATCACACAAAAGTACTCTGAGAATAGAAAGAGACAAGAGACGACACCAGATTGGGTACAATCTTCCCCCACATACTCTCATGGACGATTCTATCAGAGCATGTGTATTTATAGGCAATTCATATTACATCCTGAATAGAAGATACATGAGGGCCACACTTTAGATAACGTGCTTTTGCTTTATTTACAAAATCATGATTATCTATTTTCTAGGCAAATTATTATTTTTACAAAAATAACTAAAAATAATATCTTCTAAGAATGACTATCTTCTGAAAGTATTCTTCTAAATATCTCCAAAAATATTTGAATAAGTCCATGCATGTTCACACCCTCATGAATCTTCACCTACTAAATCAAAACACAAAACACATTAAAAACCTCAAGGCATTAAAATCCATTTAACATTCCAATATTCCATAAAGTATAACATGCCTCCCAGTTGATGAGCAACTGACCTCAATTGATAACAATAAAATAGACATGGATGGCCACTCACATGTCCCATCACTGAGCAATCATAAGCATGTCCCATGTAAAAACACATGCATGGAATTGGAAAACTAGAATTTAATGTGAATGTGAATGATAAACAGGGTTAAAGTCTATTTTGGAACCTAAATGCAATCCAAAAGTGATTACAAAAGTGGATTTCTCAATATGATAAAATAACTTTTGGAAAACCATGAATGATTAGTAGCATTCCGAAACAAATTACAAGCCTTTGCACAATGGAGTAAGAAACTTTTAGTATGTCTTGAATGCTTGAATGCATATGCATACGAATTTTTCTAAAAATTTTGATAGCATAACGGTGCAATTTTGAAAACCAAAAATATTACGATAAGTGATTTCCATGATATTGGTGTCGACAGGCACAATCTATCTACAAAGAGACCAAAAGGGGATTACACACCTTGACAATTTTATATTTTTCTCCTTGCTTACCTGCAATAAAAAAACTTACATGTCCCTGCAAGAAGAATACATGCACTGTACAAGACAAATCCTCATCTAAAATACGTGTCTAGTATAGGTACAATTGCATGTCGTTTATGCAATATGATACAAGAAGAGAAGAACAATGCATAAAAATTGACAAGATACTTATCTGGAGGTTCAAAAGAACTTACAGGTGCATGTAAGTGCTGAAGTTGGTCCACACTCCATCGAAATAACTTTCCAAGTCTCTCTCGAGGGGTTGTGCTTCAAAATGATGCTCGAAAGAGGGGTGTTGAAGATGAACACGCAAACTCAAAACTTTGAAAATAATTGAAACTAAAACCAAAAGGGGTCTTGCAACCACTCTTTGGAAAGAGCTCTGGGTGTGCTTTCCATAACAACTTTGAAGGAGGTTTGCTCAAGTTAGGATGAAAAGAGTGGAGAGAGGTATGTGAATTTGGCTCAATTAAACATGCCTTGGCTATAGCCTTCAAAGAGAATCAAAAGTTCTCTGTGAATGTCTCTAGTGCAGCCGAAAAGGCACACGCAACAAAGAACTAATCCCATATGCCATGTTATTCTAGCATCCATAATATATGTTGGTGATGGCTTCAAGTTTTTTCAAACAAAATTAAAAGTGCAGAGTGCTCTCTGGCCTCCTTGGGGTTGAAGAGGTTGCGTCTATAGCATGAGGGATGCATGCAAAAGAATGAGTATTATTCCATGTATTTCATTAACCTGCAAGAATCATATATATCACCTTTTACTGCAGTCACTTCACATGGCTGACCTGTTTGATAGCTAGAAATAGAAAACATGGGACAACGCTCTCAAAGCGCACTCATAGGATGCCTCTCTGTCATATGGCATAAGGTAGAGAATGCGGGCAACTCCATGATTCTCGTTACATTCCATAATTTCAAACAAAAACAATGATCCTCTGAAGCTTAGAGCAGAGGTTCCTCTGTCCTCTACGCACCAACATGCTTGCTATGGAAAGAGAACTCGGCACCATCCATGCATGGCCCCCCAAAAGAGTTAAGACCTCCGAAATTGACACTATGTCATGAGGATAGTACAGAAACAAAATCACACAAAAGTACTCAAAGAATAGAAAGAGACAAGAGACAACACCAGATTGGGTACAATCTCCCCCCACATACTCTGATGGAAGAGTCTATCAGAGCATGTGTATTTATAGGCAATTCATATTACATCTTGAATAGAAGATACATGAGGTCCATGCTTTAAATAACGGGATTTTTTCTTCATTTACAAAATCATGATTATCTATTTTTAAAGCAAACTATTATTTTTACAAAAATAACTAAAAATACTATCTTCTAAAAATAAATATCTTTTAAAAGTATTCTTCTAAATATCTCCAAAAATATTTGAATAAGTCCATGCGTGTTCACACCCTCATGGATCTTCACGTGCTAAATCAAAACACAAAATACATTAAAAACCTCAAGGCATTAAAATCCCTTTAACATTCCAATATTCCATAAAGTATAAGATAGACTCGTCCATCAGAGTATGTGGGGGGAGATTGTACCCAATCTGGTGTCCTCTCTTGTCTCTTTGTATTCTCTGAGTACTTTTGTGTGATTTGTTTGAAGGAACAATTGATTTTTTTTTATGAAGTCTTGCCTAACAGTTCACTTGTGCAAACTGTTCTGAATGTTCTTCCCAATTCATATCAGAGGTTTGCTTCTACTCTTCATTTGATGATGAAAGGAAATCAAAATGCCTTAGCATTTTAGGAGCTAGTCTCTGTTCAGTTGCAAGAAGATCAGTCTAGGCAGAACAGGTCCATTATGTGTATTGCAGATCAAGCTTTCTTCGCTAGTAAGAAGGGCAAAGGTAAATGGAGCTCTTCTACTATTAAGCAAAAATCTGCTAATTCTGCACAATCAAAGATGGAAGAGAGAGATGAGAAGAAAATAGGAAAGCAGAAATTGTTTTGCAAATATTGTAAAGGAAATGATCATGTCATCAAGAGTTGTCCAAAACTAGCTACTAAAGAAGCAAGGAAGAAAGAGGTTGGAATGGTTGTTGTAGAGGCCTCTACACCCAAAACAGAGTCTGTTAATCTTGTGCAGAATAAAGAATGGACATTTACTAATGTTTGCAGTTTTGACACATCTTCACATGAGCAATGTATGTCTGTAGTAGACTCATATGTTTGGTACTTTGATAGTAGGGCAAGCAAACAGATTACCTCGTAGTGTAGTTTCTTCACTTCACTTGAGCCTGTCCCTAAAGGGAATACTATCACATGTGCCAACAACTCCTCTTATCCTGTTATGGGAGTTGGTAAGATCATTTTGAATACTACTGATGATAGTTCTTTTACATTGTCAGATGCTTTATTTTTGCTAGGGATCAAGAAGAATTTGTTATCAGGTTTAGCTTTAGCCAAGATTAGCTTGGTTGTGAAATTTGTTGATGAAAGATGTACATTTTATGATCTATCAAACGACAATGTCATTATTGCTTCTGGCATTTTATGTTGTGGGCTATATAAGCTCATAGATTATGACAAATCTGTGAATGATTTAGCATGTGTAGTACATGATTCTCAGGCTTTATTAGATGCAATGCTTTGGCATGCACACTTTGGTCATCTGAATTTTGCTAGCTTGCTATGCCTGCAAAAATCTGCAATGGTGTCCTCTGCCCAAACTTGAGACACCTCGTAAAATGTATGTGAAGGTTGTATTTTGGGCATAATGCAGTGTTCCTCCTTTCCAAAAGATGATTCGGTTTGAGCTACTCACAAATTGTAGCTTATTCACAATGATGTATGTGGTCCTATGTAGACACCCTCTTTTGGAAACTATCTTTACTTCATGACTTTCATCCATGATTTTTCTAGGCATGCATGGGTATATCCATTGAAAGAAAAGTCCAAAGTGTTTATGTGCTTCAAACAGTTTTTTGTTTTGGTTAAAAATCTGTCAGCATGTTAAATGGGCACCTTCCATTTTGATCGAGGAGGGGATATATGTCCTCTGACTTTCATGCATTTCTAGCTGAACGTGGGATAAAACATCAGTGTATAGTGCCCTATACACCTCAACACAATGGAGTTGTTGAATGAAAGAATAGGTCACTCATGGAGATGACAAGGTGTATGGTCAAGAGTGGGGCTTACATAGTTCCTAACTTAAGGCTATTATGTGTGTGGCATATGTTCTTAATAGGTGTCCCACTAAAGCGCTACAGTCTATCACTCCATATGAGCCTTGGCATGGATGCAAGACATCTATTGCTCATCTACGTTTTTGTTTTTGGTTGTTTGGCATATGCATTAGTGCCTGAACAACAACGCAAAAAACTGCATGATAAAGCAGTGAAATGTATATTTTTGTTGGGTATAGTTCTAAAAGCAAAGGCTATCATCTATATCATCCAGAGACTAAATGCATTTTGGTTAGCCGTGATGTTGTTTTAGTGGAAGATGTTATTCAGCCATTATTTTCATGTACTAAGGAGACATCAATTAGCTCCAAAGACATGTATGACACTTTGCTACCTCTTTTCACAAGTGGATAGTCTAGTGTTGGTCCTAATTAGGCAACTTCTCAGCCCTTTACAGGTTTCATGTGATGATGTTGATCATTCCATTTCTGATGGAGATTTGCATGATGCACTTGTTGATGAGAGCTCTGATATTGAGGAGGCAAAAACTATGCCAAAACGGCTGTTGTAGACTTTGCGTCATAGCAAATTAGATGCACTTTTGTCATGTTGTACTCGTTCAAGCTCTCATTTTGCCTCTTTTGCATTAGACTTCTATGCTATGGATGCCTCTCGTCTCTGTGATGAGAATGAGTCTTTTTTTTTATGAAGCACAAAATTTTGAAAATTGGATGGTTGCTATGCAATCTAAATATGATGCTATAATGAAGAATGGTACCTTGTCTTTATGTGCCTTGCCTCCTGGCAAAAAGGCCATTGGTACTAAGTGGGTACACAAGCTGAAGTGTAATCCTGATGGAGTAGTTGACAGATGTAAGGCTAGGATAGTTGCAAAGGGTTATGCTCAAGAAAGAGGCATTGACTTTGATGAGACATTTGCTCCTACTTGTCGAATGACTACTATTCATAGCATCTGTGCACTTACAGCTTATCATGGTTGGAATGTACATCAGTTGGATATTAAAACTGCATTTCTAAATGGTGACTTGCATGAAGAAGTGTATGTTTTTCAGCCCCATGGCTTTGTGCAGAAAGGGCATGAAAACCAAGTGTGCAAGTTGCAGAAGGCATTATATTGTTTAAAGCAAGCACCACATGCTTGGTATGAAAAGATACATGCCTATTTGATTGCACATGGTTTTGAGAACACTCCAACTAAAAGCATCTTATATGTTAACCGTGCTAATGATATGCTTCTGATCATTGTTGTGTATGTTGATGGCATGCTGCTCACTTGTCCTCGTGAGAAGCATATTGTTGATTTTAAGGCTGATCTACATGCCTCATTTGGGGCATTTGCATCTTTATTTGGGCATTCAGTTTATGCAAGTTGATGATGGAATGGCTTTGTGTCAAATGAAATATATTAACACATTATTGCAGTGTTTTGGCCTTGAAGACCGTAAACCTATTGCCACTCCTATGGAGACAAGTTTACGATTGAGTCTTCATGATGTTGAAGATGCATTTGATGTTGTTCTCTATAAGTAGATTGTTGAACACTTGATTTACTTATGCATTACGCGACTAGGTATTCAATTTTTTGTCTCATAAATGAACAGGTTTATGCATTGCCTAGGTGTCAAGCATTGGTAGGTGATTAAGTGCATGTTTTGCTACTTGAGTGGTAACCGGCTATGTGGATTGTTTTATCCCAAGCGGGGACCACTATCACCAGATTTAAATGTTTTTTTTTACTTTGAATGGGCTGGTTTCTATGACCCTCATGTGTCCACCAGTGGTTTTTGCTTCATGCTTGGTAGCTCATGCATATCTTGGTTGAGCAAGAAGCAGCATATTGTGACCACTTCCAGTTGTGAGGCTGAGTATAGGTCACCTTTCACAATGACTATTGAGTGTGGATCAAATGCCTTATGGCTGATTTGGGTGTTGTTCAATCTTCTACCACCACTGCCTTCACTGATAGTCAGAGATTATTGCCAGTTGCAAGGAACCCTTTGTTCCATGCTCGCACTAAGCACATTGAGGTGCATTATCATTATGTCCAGGAGAGGTTCTCTATTGGAGATATCAGCTTGGCATATGTGCCCATGCAGGAGAACATTTTAGACCTTTTCACAAAGGCTGTGCCTAGGGAGAAGTTTGAAGCTTTCTGCAAAGCTTTAGGCTTACTTCCTTTTGTGGATTGATCCCAAATAGCTTGGCACTTCCTTATGCATGAGTGCCAGCTCCTTGTTCACCGCATCACTCCTGGGGGATTTATTGATATATTTAGGTAGTCATGTGTGTGAACACACTAGGATTGTTGGGGCACTTTTTTCGCTCTTTAGGAGGTTTTTTCCCTTGACTTGTATATACACCTAATACCCTAGCATGTTACATATCTTTGTACATTCTAGTGGTATTACATTCAGTATTGTGTGTTGTGCTCCAAGCTTCTTCTTCTTCCTTGTCATGTTCTTGTGCTTCTGCACACCTCAAACTCCAACATGGAATTCGACTTTGAATTCATTTTCAAGAAAGGTAATATGCATGTGCATACATATCACCTTTCTAGATTGAAAAATGGTGAACCACTAAATGGGATATCATATGAATTGTTGGAAACCTTTTGTTCAACTTAGAAGTAGAGCCAAAATGGTCCAAGCCACATGTTCCTATGCTCACATATGGTCCTTTGCACCACTAGCTTCAGTCAGATAAGAAGAAATAAGAGAAGATAAAAATTTTTAAATAGCCCCTGCCCCACTCCCCGCCTTGCCCCCCGCAACACACCGCGCCCCCCCATTCTCCCCCCCTCCCCTCCCCCCCGCCCCCTCCCCTGCCCCCTCCCCCCCACCCCCCGCAACACACCCTGCCCCCATGTTCTCCCCTTCCCACCCCCCGCAACACACCCTGCCCACCCGTTCTCCCCCCACCCCCCAGCGTGACACCCCGCCCCCCCTTTTTCCCCCCCTCCCCCACCCCCCCCCTCCTTTGCCCCCTCCCCCCCCTCGTGTCACACCCTACCCCACTCCTCGCCCTCCCCCCCTCCCTCCCCCCTGCATCACACCCTGCCCCGCCTCCTGTAACACACCCCACCTCCCTCCCCCCCCCCTTGCGACACACCCCACGACACACCCTACGACGCGCTTCGCGACACGCCCCGTGAAAAAATAAAAATCAATACTTCAGCTTATATATTTTTTTTATTTTGCATGGTCCAATGCTTTTGGCTCTAGATTGCACCTTGGATGGCCATTTTTTTCAAACTTGGGCTCATTTTCATGTCTTTTGGCACCTTTGGACTCATTTTTTTACTTTGTTTTTCCAAAATCCCAACTTTTCTCTGACTTTTGGTCAAAGCCCACATGTTTTGAGGACATTGATCACATATTTTTCATTTTGCATGTGGTCCCTCCCCATGGTTTATTCTCACTTTATTTTACCCTATGTTTCATAATTTCCCATATGGACCCTCTGTAGCTTTACTATTTTCTCATTTTAACCCTCTCCAAAGCCCACCACAAACCTACTCCCTGACCTCCCTTTAGCCATCTCACAAGCCCAATCATTGTAAGGGAAATGATCATGTCATAAACCGTTTTCCTAAACTTGCTACAAAAGAGGCAAAGACAAAAGAGGCCGGAATGGTTGTTGCAGAGGTCTCTAAACTTAAAACAAGGTCAGATAAGCTTGTTCAGAATGAAGAATCAGCATTTACTACCCTTTACATCTATGATCCATCTTCTCATGAGCAACATATATCTAGAATAGACTCAAATGTTTGGTACTTTGATAGTGGGGCAACCAAACATATTACCTTCTGGCATAGTTTCTTCAATTCACTTGAGCTTGCCCCTACAGGGAATACTATCACATGTGCTAACAACTCCTCTTTCCTGTAATGGGAGTTGGTAAGATCATTCTCACTACCACTGATGACAGTTCTTTCACATTCTCAGATGCTTTATATGTGCTAGGGATCAAGAAAAATATGTTATCAGTTTGAGCATTAGCCAAGATTCATTTGGTTGTCAAATTTGTTGACAAAAGATGTATAGTCTATGATCTCTCAAATGTTGATGTTATTATTGCTTCTCAAATTTTATGCCCTGGGTTGTATAGCCTCATAGAGTATGCAAAATCTATGAATATTTCAACATGTATAGTTCAAGATTCTTAAGCTATCTCATATGCAAAGATTTGGCATGCACCCTTTGGTCATCTGATTTCGCTCTCTACTTCATCTATAAAAATCAGTGTATAGTGTCATATAAACCTCAAAAAAATGGAGTTTTTTAAATAAAAAATATATCTCTCATGTAGATGGTCAGGTTTATTGTCAAAAGTTAGGCTTTACCACATAGCATCTAGCTTGAGGTTTTTATGTGTGCAACTGATGTTCTTCACAAGCAAAAAACTTCAACCGATCACTCCATATGAGGCTTGGCATGGTTTAAATTCATTTGTTTATCATCTGCATATATTTTGTTTTTTGGCATATGCATTAGTGCTTGAGCAACAATGCATGAAATTGAATTACAAAGCAATGAAATGTATTTTTGTTGGGTTTAGTTTTGAAAGAAAAGGCTATCATTTGTACCATCCATAGACTAGATGCATTTTGGTTAGATGTGTTGTTGTTTTTGTGGAAGATGCAATTCAACCATTATTTTCATGTATCAAGGATACATCAGTTAGCTCAAAGGATATGTATGACATATTTGCCCCTTTTTAAAGGTGGACAATCAAGTCCTAGTTCAAATGAGGCAACTTCTCAGCCTGTACAAGTTCCACATGATTATGCAGATCATTCCATTTTTTATGCTAATTTACATGATGCACTTGTTGATGAGAGGGCTCACATAGAAGAGGCTAAAACTATGCTTAAATGGTTGGCACAAACTTTGAGAGATAGCAAATTAAATGCACCTTTGGCATATCATACCCATTCAGGTTCTCATAGTACTTCCTTTGCATTAGATTGCTATGCAATGGCTAACTTTAGTCTTTGTGAAGATAATACACCTGTTTCTTTTGATGAGGTACAAAATTCAAAAAAGTGGATGGATTTTATGCAATCAAACTATGATGCTATTGTGAAAAATGGTACGCCCTTTATGTGATTTGACTCTAGGCAAAAAGTGCATTGGAACTAAATGGTATACAAGCTAAAACATAAGCCTGATGAAATAGTTGATAGGTATAAGGTGAGGCTTGTTGCCAAAGGTTATGCTCAAGAGAGAGGCATTGATTTTGATGAGACCTTTTCTCCCACATTCCAAATGACCACTCTTCATAGCATTTTCGCACTTTTCACTCATCATGGCTGGTATGTACATCAATTTGGACATTAAAGCTACATTTTTGAATGATGGCTTACATGAACAATTGTATGTATTTCAATCCCATGGTCGCATGCAAAAAGGGAATGAAAACAAAGTGTGCATGTTGAAAAAGGCATTATCTATTTTGAAGCAAGCACCACATGCTTGGTATGAGAATATGCATGCCTACTTGCTAGCACATGGTTTTGAGAACAGTCAAACTAAGAGCACCTTATATATTAAGCATGCAAATGATGTAATTCTAATCATTATTGTATATGTTGATGATATGATACTCATTGTTCCTAATGAGAAGCATTTTGCTAAATTTAAGGCTGATTTCATGCCTCCTTTGGGATGTCAAATTTCGGGCATTTACATCATTATTTGGGCATTCAACTTTGTAGCATTGTGATGAGCCATGGACTATGTCCGAACATAACACTAACCCTATGTTAGTCGATTAGCTCACACTCCTTGAACTCACCCTACTTTGACATTGATGCCCAATTTGCAAGGTTGGCATGGGTCACCACTCTCCCTTCCTTGTCATTGGTTGTAAGCTAAGGCACTGGCTTGCCCATGGTTGTAGGAAGACAACATGGAGGTGCTTGCTCACCTTTTGTTCCTCCCCATAACACCCAATGATGTGCTAATCACCCCATAAGCAACTAGGCGTGTTCCACATGGAACCATAAAAAGGGTGACTTGAATTCATGCAATTAAGGTGACATGGCACCCTCTTCCCCACTCGCTTCCTTTTGGTTGGGCCTTCAAATAAGGCAACATGGCATCTCATTTCTTCTTGTAATTTGAATGTTAGGGTGAATATGATCCAATGTGGGTGACCTTCTATCTCATACACTTTTAATATCGTGGGACCAAATTGAGGGGCACCTTGCCCTTATTTGCATGAATCACAAAAGATGAAGGCCCTTGTGCATGGACACCAAAACTAAGGTGCCCTTTTTCCTTCTTCCTCCTACTCAGGTAGTGCCATTTTGGGTACACCTTGCCCATTTGGAGCATGGGGTTTGGGCATCTACTTCACCATTTTCTCTTGTAATGGAAGAAGGGGTTGACCCCAATATGGGGCACCTTCTACCTTGAGATGTTGTTCAAGGTATATTTTCTTCATGGGAGGTGCCACAAGTCATACATTTATATTGGAGAATACTATGAACATCACAACCATTATCAAGGTGCATATTTGCAACCCCCACCATCACTACCTCCACCTCCTCTCTCACTAGCAAATCAAGATGACCCTACCACCCAATTGGCTCACCTTACCAATGAAGGTGATTGATAATCAAGGCAACCCTACCACTTAGTTCCTCCCATTTTTTTCATAACCAAAGTAAGGCAACTCCACCCCCAATTTTATATCACACAAATGTAAGCCAACATTGTGACACTCAAAGATGGGTTTCTGACATGTCACGGGATGAAAAGTGATTTCTTCCTAGATTATCCAGAAGAAGATAAAAGTGTTAGGTATTTCAAATGGATCTACTGCAAAGCCATGTGGATGTTCTGAACTCCAAAGAAGTTCTAAAAGTGGGTTGGTGTCCTACCAAAAATAACTCCTCTCTGCAAGTAGCCACCTTTTGTGAGGCCACTAGTCATGTCAATTTGAACCATGTAGTTCATGTTAGAAGTCAATCATCAAAATCAGCAAGGTCACTCATTTGGCCCCTTGGAGTTTATATAAGCAATGTTGGGCACTAGTTTGGATACGCTCTTGAATACACTATATAGCTCTATCTATCAATACACTTTCACTATGGATTTGTCGTAACTCTATGTTCATTACACTATGCCTAGGCTATGTACTTGTGTCGAGGATAACTTGTATGTGTATTTTGGAATCTTTGGCCATTTTTTGGTTCAGCCATGGAATACATCATGATGCTTCAAACACAAGTGTAGTTGCTTTTTAAGGCTCACAATTGTCTCTGAGGGCATATTGGCCACTTCTATAATCTTCTATAATGCTCTTGGGCTATCTTTCTAGATTAACCATCATATGTTCTTGAGTTAGTGTTTTTTGAAGTTGCATAGAGTCTATGAAATGCAATTTTCATTGCAACCACATTGTTAGATTGCTAGCTATGTGCTATTAGTGGAAAGGGAGCCTGGCTAGTAAGAGGACTGAGCAGGTAACCTTAGGGACATGCAAGTAGTAGCAAGGAGCTAGTGTGAAATTACTTGGTTTGTGTGTCTTATTGTGATTTTCTTGGAACCATTTTGAGTCATTAAGATCTTGTGATTTTCTCATCCTTGTTCTTTTCATTTTCAAAGTGTCTCTTTACACAGGCATGTTATAGGGTACATTTCCCTAAGGAGAACCTCCCTTGAGTAGAAGGCATCATGGGAACTATGTCTACTCCTCTTATTAAAAGATGATGCCCTGGGTATCACTTCTCCAATTTGGCATGCTTGGAAGGACCCTTGTATTCTCTGTGTGAGGCATGTGTTTGATGTAAGCATTCATTTTTCTTGTTATTTTTTCTTTGGTTTTGGATTCTTGTTAGGCTCCAATCCAAGCTTGGGGGAGTGGGTACATTACCCTTACCCATGCAAATAGGGAGTCTCTCCATCTTCACAAGAGTCCCCAAAAGTCAACTCAACATCCATCTCGACAACCATTCACCCCTATATCTTTAGCTCTTTCCATTGATCTTTCTCAAGATTTAGCCTCTACACCTCTTTCTAAGGGGAAACCTATGAGAGCCCTCAATTTCACATCTAACACCTCTGAAAAAACCCAAGTACCGATGGAGAACCTTGCAAATTTGTTGTCCAAGTTTAACATCAAATTTCCTACTTTCAAGGGTTTAGTGCACAAAGATGCCGATGATCATATAAGGAGGTCCGTCTCTTGATGACGCTCTTGTTTCCCACTTGGCACATGCTCGAGATGACTTTTTAGTGAAGAAATGGGTTGAGAAGGCCCTCTCAAGGTCCTCTCAAGAGAAGCTTGGAGAATCACCAAGATTGGATGCTAGATTGGAGGACTTTGTGGCAGATGCTTCACGTGTTGAAGAGGCAAGAGTGCACTTTGAAGGTGGAAGTCAACCGAACTACACCACCATCCAAGAGGGAATTAGAAGCACTTAAAATGCAACGGATCCAAAATGAGGAGAAGTTCACCTCGCCACCCATGTGCTACAATGAAGACCTACTAGTGCAACTTTGGTAGGAAGTGGAGGAGTTGTAGACGACTCAAGAAATCCATAGGCAGGTATGGTGTATGACATGCAACAATAGTGGCCACTCCAACTTAAATTGTCCAGATCATGTAACTTTTCAATTTTATGGAAAAAATGGTCTTGCGGTATGTGATTCTTGCTACATCAAAGGAACTCAATAGAGAGAGAATTCACAATCTCAGACACTTTTATGCTAGCACTCCGAATTCACACAACAAGGAGGAGAATCGCTCAAACTGATCAAGGTATACAAGACCATTGATGTGCTATCATAGCAGAGAATAAGGGCATGTTCAAAGTAAGTGTTCTCTACTTGAGGGCACACCTCCCTGTCAACACTGTCCTAATGCCAAGGTCCATTATACAAGAGACTACCCCCACAACTGTCACACTCCAATTCATATGATTGTGATCTCCCCACAAGGAGAAGGTATGGCTCCGTAGGCTTTTTTTGTTTTGTTTCATCCTTTATAGAGCCTATGATGACTAGAGCTAGACAAGCAGTAAAAAATCATCTAGAAGAACAACAGAGAACCAAGGAGAAAGAAGATGGGAAGAAGGCTGAATTGAGCAAGCATGAGGCCATTCAAGAAACTTATGGGAGGGTGAGTAACTCATTGAAGTACCAACGGGCTTGCCCTCAAAAGCATGCATAGGATGTTGATATTGAAGAAACTTTAAAGGAAACTCATCATAAGGTCCATTTACACCAACTCATAAGGATGGATGCAAAGGTAAGAAGTCATTTACTTAAGGTTATACATTCCACCTACTTGAGCCCAAGACCAAGTGTAGATGGGTACATGGTGGAATTTCCCCTTGCTCCACTGGCAGACTATCATAGTTCAAGGTTGACTGTTTCTATCAAGAGTGTACTTTTGATAGGAGTCGGAGTGGATGGCGTGTTTGGTATCAACTTGATGCCCAACTTCACCATGAAGAAATTGAAACTTGACTTGATGAAAGTAGCACCATTCACTGTGAGATTCGCAGACCATCATTAGGTCCCACCATTGGGAATCATTGAAAAGGTACTTATGTTAGTACAAGGCTTCCAATTTTTGTTGGATTTTGTTCTTATAGCATTACCCCAGGAACCTCTTTTCCTTTGATCCTAGGAACACCATGGTTGAGGCAATGCAAGGCAATACAAGATTGGGGAAGAAATATGAGATGGATCTCTACAAAGACTAACAACCATTTGCATATACATTTGGAGGAAGGGTGTGACAACATTAAAGCAACTAGGTACACCATGGATACTAAGGTAATGCTTTCCTTGCAAAATGAAGAAGATAATCTACTTAATTGGATTATGGGTAGCCCAGAGTGCTACACTATTGAAATATGTGAAATACATGAAGAATTGAATAAAAATTGACCATGTCTACCCTCTGCCCACATAAGAGAATTTTCAGTGAAAGAAGCAGAACTAGGCCCGATTGAGGTAAAAATATGTAATTTAAACTCATTCAATGAGGAAGAATGTATACTAGGTGATTGTAGGAAAATAGGTACAAAAGATCAATAGGCCAACAAGAGGCCGAATTTGGGTGCCTCTAGGGTGGCCCAACTGGGCAACACCTCCCCTCTAGCCAAAGTGGCAAAATTGGGCACCTAAATATTGATGAACCCAGTGAAATTGGGCGATTCATTTTTGGTGGGCCTCATGAAACTAGGTGACTTATTTTGGATGACTTACATGGAAATAGGTGACTAAATTCTAATGGACCACCAAAAAGTGGGGCACTTAGCTAATATTGGGCAAGTGGGCAAGAAGTCTTCTTTTGTGAAAATTGGGCCAATGTTTTTAGTAGAATTGACTCCTTTTATAAATCAAATTAGACATATACCTTTTTTGTAGAAACCTCTTGGGAGGCATGCCCCTCCATTTGGGAAGCTTTATCAAAGTGGAAAATTTTTTTCAAAGGGCATCACTGCATTTTGTGGCAAGAAAAACTAGTTAATCAAGACAAATTGGGAAATTTTATGGATGTAGGTCCAAAACATGCAGCACGTCATGTCCTATTTCCAAAAATTTCATCAGGATGGACCAAGGAGTCGATTATGGAGCTCAAGATAAGTATTGCCCTACTTCTACTATTCAAGATTTAAATGAAGACTATAAAGAAGAGGCATTCATGACATGCACCTTGAAGATGATCAAAGCCTTCAATTCATTAATCCACTAAGAAAAACAACTATGGTATTACATTGATATACCCCAAGAATAAGGCCATTTTAATCTACAAGAAATCAAGGACATGGAAGAAATCAAAGAATCATTCAGACTCTTTAGAATGCCATTGGTGGGGAGATCCTCACCTTCAAGATATATGTATTATTGTTGCAAGGAACCAAATATCGCATCATATCAAGCCAAGCATATGGGCCATGCATCAAGTGGAAGACTTCAAAGAAGACAAGATGCCTCTGGTTAGCATTTCCAGGGTGAACTACTTCAATTGAAGCTAGGGTGATGGAATTAATTCACTATATATATATATCATTGTTCATTTCTATGTTATACTTCATTTCTATCATAATAAGGAATCTTATTGTAGCAAATAAAAGGGAAGCTTGCACTGAGATGGTGTGAAGGCTTGATGTGGGTGCTCTGTATCACTATGATGAGCCATAGACTATGTCCAAGCATAAAACTCGCCCTATGTTTATGGATTAGCGTGCACTTCTTGCACCTCCTTGAACTAGCCCTCCTATGACATTGATGCCCAATTCGAAAGGTAGGCATGGGCCACCACTCACCCTTCCTTGGCATCAACTACAAGAGAAGGTATTGGCTTGATCGTGGTTGTAGCAAGAAAACATGGAAGTTTTTGCTCGCCCTAGGTTGCTCCCCACCATTCACCCAATGATGGGCTAATCACCCCACATAAGAAACTAGGTGCCCTACTTTGAATGGAAATATAAAAAGGGTGACCTTAATTCATGTAATTAAGGCAATATGATACCCTCTTGCCCACTCGCTTCCTTTTGGTTGGGCCTTGAAATAAGGCAACATGGCACCTCCTTTCTTCTTGCAGTTTGATTGTTGAATGAGGGGTGACCTTATTTCATGTAGTTAGGGCAACTAGGATCCAATGTGGATGGCCTTCTATCTCATACACTTCTAATATTATGGGACCCAACTTTAGCGCATCGTCACCCTTATTCACATGAACTATGAAAGATGAAGGCTCTTTTGCATACAGGCCAAAGCCAAGGTGCTCATTTGCCTTCTTCCTCATACTAGGGTGGTGTCATTTTGGGTGACACCTCGCCCATTTCGAGCATGGGCATTGGGCATCTACTCGCCATCTTCTCTTGTAATGTAAGAAGGCGATGACCCCTCTAGCTCCAAATGTTGTTCAAGATAGATTTTCTTCATGGGAGGTGCCACATGCCATACATTTATATTGGATAATAATATGAACATCACAACCATTATCAAGTTGCATCTTTGCAACCCCCCCACTACCTCCATCTCCTCTCTCATCAGTAAAGCAGGGTGACCCTACCACCCAATTGGTTCATCTCACCAATGAAGGGGACTCATAATCGAGGCAACCCAACCACCTTGTTCCTCCCATTATTTGTATAGCCAAAGGAAGGTGAGTCCATGTCCAAGTTTATATCACACAAATGTAAGTCGACATTGTGACCAGTCAAAGATGGGATTCTGATGTGTCATGGGATAAAAAGTGATTTCTTCCTAGGTTAGCGAGAAGAAGATAAAATTGTTAGGTATTGGAAATGGAGCCAGTACCAAGCCATGTAGTTTTTAGTAACACTCAAAAGAAGGTAAAAAGTGGGTTGGTGACCTGCTAGAAATAACTCCTCTTTGCAAGTAGCTCACTTGTGTTAGGCCACCAATCATGTCATTTTGAAGAGTGCAGTTCATGTTTGAAATTAGGCCACTCATTTGGCCCCCTGGAGTCTATATGAGCAGTGGTTGGGCACTCATTTGGATATGCTCTGGAATACACTCTATCTCTCTTTCTATGAATACACTTTCACTGTGGATTTGTTGTAACTCTATGTTGATTACATTATGTCTATGCTATGTACCTGTGTGGTGGATAGCCTATATGTGTATTTTGGAGTCTTTGTCCAACTGTTGGTTTAGTCATGGAATACATGATGATGCTTCAGGCATGTGTAGTTGCTTTTGAAGCCTCATAGTTGTTTATGAGGGCATACTAGCCACTTCTATAATCTTCTATAATGTTCTTCAACTATCTTTTTGGATTAACTATCATATGTTCTTGAGTTAGTATTGTTTGAAGTTGCATAGATTCTATGAAGTGTGATTGTCATTGCACCCTTGGAGTCGATCACACTATTGGATTCCTGATTGTTTGTGTTCTCGATGCAAAGGGAGCCTGCTAGTAAGAGGATTGAGCAAGTAACCTTAGGGACAAGCAAGTAGCAGCAAGGAGCTAGTGTGAGATTACTTGGGTTGTGTGTCTTCATATTTTGGCATACTCTTAATCTTTTGTGATTTTGTTGGAACCATTTTGATTCATTAAGATCTTGTTATTTTCTCATCCTTCCTCTCTTCATTTGCAAAGTGTCTCTTTGCATAGGCATGTTAGAGGGTATACTTCTCTAAGGATAACCTCCCTTGAGTAGAAGGCATCCTAGGAACTATGTCTACTCCTCTTCCTAAAAAGGTCACAAGTATCAGTTCTACAAGTTATGCAAGTTGATGGAGGAATATCTGTGTGTGAGACACAATATATTGACACATTATTCTAGCATTTCAGCCTTGAAGATTGCAAACCTATTGCCACTCCCATGGAAACATGTTTATGATTGAGGCTTAATAATGTTGGAGATGCATCTGATGTTGTTCTCTATCAACAAGATGTTGAATGCTTTATTTACTTGTGCATAATGTGGCTTGATGTTTAGGTTGTTGTCTCTTAGATGAGCAAGTTTATGCGTTGCCCAGGTGTCAAGCATTGGCAGGCAGCTAAGCGTGTCTTTTGCTACTTGAGTGATCTGTGACTACTTGGATTGTTTTATCCCAAGGGAGATTGTTACTACCAAATTTACATGCTTTCTTTTACTCAGACTTGGCCGGTTTCTATAACACTCATGCGTCCACCAAAGGATTGCTAGCTTATGTATATCTTGGTTAAGCAAGAAGAATCCTAGCCTATTGTGACCACTTCTAGTTGTGAGACTGAGTATAGAACATATTTCATAACAACTTTTGAGTGTGTAGCTCAAATGCCTTTTGGCTGATTTGGGTGTTGGTCAATTTTTTGCCACCACCATCTTCACTAACAGTTAGAGTGCATTGACAATTGTGAGGAACTCTGTGTTCCATGCTTACACAAAGCACATTGAGGTGCACTATCATTATGTTGCAGAGAGGTTCTCTCTTGAGAGATTAATTTGGCTTATGTACCCACACGTGATATTGTTGCAAACCTTTTCACAAAGGCTCTGCCTAGGGAGAAGTTTGAAGCTTTTTGCAAAGCTTTGGGCTTACTTCCTTTTGTGGACTGATCTTTTTCCACATAGCTTCACACTTCCTTATACATAAGTGCCATATCCTTGTTCACCACATCACTCTTAGGGGGGTTTGTTGATATAATTTGTTAGTGATGTGTGTGAATACATTTAGGACTACTAGGGCACTTTTTTCCCTCTTTAGGATTTTTTTCTCTTGGCTTGTAAACATGCCCTATCTTTGTACATTCACTTGGTAATACATTTTGTATTGTGCTATGATCCAACACTATCATAGTGATTGTGCAAGAAATTTTGTCTTGTTATTCCAAGTATATATATAGTATTTGGTGTGTTAGTACAAGTGATTCAAAGTCTATTACAGGCCTAGTGGATCTTGATTAGGTAATTATGTTCAACTTTTTAGATATTATCTATTTTTTACATCAACTTTATTAGTCACTAGCCATAATTGAAAGAAATTATGTATTTTTTATGTTGGCTATTAAGGGTAAGTTGGATGGTTCCAACTACCCATTGTGGTAATATATGATGGGACATGCATTGATAGAAAAATGCTTGTGGAATATTGTGTAGGTTGGTGAAACACATTCTCCTATGCCTAAAAATATAGTGATTGCAGGCTGTGTTGAAGATGATTATCTTCAATGTCTTGGTATTGTTATAGTTCTAGTTGCACCTACTAAAGTGTGGCTTCATTGGGATGGCAAGGATGCACAGGCATAGCATTGATAGCTTCGTCTATCAAACATGTGATTATCCCTCATATTTGCTCATGCAAAACAACAAAAGATGCTTGCGATACTCTTACAACACTATAAAAGACAAAAAAAAAAGGCTCACATTTCTTACCTCCAAAAACAATTTGAGAGTGATCATATGAATGAAGGAGACTCACTAGACACCTTTTTGAAATAGATGAAGGATATGAAAGAGCAATTGTATTTTGCCAATGAAATCCTTCTATATAGTTCACTTGTGCACACTTTTCTTAATGGTTTTCTAGATTCTAATATGATTTTTTATCCTACTCTTTTGATGATGATGAGAGGAAATCGAAATGCCTTAACCTTTGAGGATTTAATCTTTTCTTGTTGTAGGAAGATCACTCTAGGTAGAATAGGGCAATTACACATGTTGTAGATCAAGATTTCTTAGCTAGTAAGAAAGGCAAAGGTAAATGGAGCTTGTCTACTAGTGATAAAAAATTTGCTAATGTTGCACAGTGAGATGTCTCTATACCTAAAAATATGTCTGATGATCTTGTTTAGAATGAAGAATGGATGTTTATTACTCATTGCAACTATGAAGCATCTCCTCATGAGTAGTGCATGTCTGCTGTAGACTTGGATGTTTGGTACTTTGATAGTGATAATAAAATATATTACCTCACATTGCAGTTTCTTCACTTTGTTGATATATTTTGGTAATGATGTGTGTGAACACACTAGGACCATTGGGGCACTTTTCCCCTCTTTATGAGGATTTTCCCCCATCTTGTATATACACCTATAACCCTAACATGCCACTTGTCTTTTCACATTCACTTGGTAATACATTCTATATTGTGTAGTGCTCCAAGCTTGTTCTTCTTCCTTGTGTTGTTTGTGTGCTTTTGCAGACCTAGAAATCCAACAATTAGTATTAGAGTAGGCTACCACTTCATCTAGGGCATCTTCGAGACCCCTTTGATCACAGTCTCAAAATCGCACAAAACTTTATGAGCATACTCTAAGCTTGTTTCAGCCTTTGAGAACAGTATTGTGGAAATTGTGCATGCAATTTTTGTGCCAAACATATATACATGTTTTGGTTCACCGACAAAAGTACATCAATGTCTTCTATAGGTTTAGCACAACTTGATAGGGTGTCTCTATTCAACTTTTTGAGATATAGTCAATTTTTTTGCATCAAAGCATTTAATCATTGGCCATGGGTGAAAGAAATGATGTATTTTGTATGTCGATTTTTGAGGATAAGTTGGATGGTACTAATGGCCCATTGTGGGCATACATGATGTGTCATGTATTGATAGCAAAAGGCTACGGAATATTGTGCAAGATGTTGAAAAGCATCCTAGTACACCTAAAAATATTATTATTGAAGGTGATCTAGGTGGTGTTGAAGATGTTGATCTTAAAGTTCCTTGCCATGCTATGGTTCCTACTACACCTAGTGTAGAGAAACTTTGTTGGGATGGTGAAAATGCTTAGGCACATGCATTGATAGCTTTGTCTATCAAACATGCCATTTTCTCTCACATTAACTCCTCCAAAATACCAAAGGATGCTTGCGATGCACTTAGAATTTTATCCTGGGCAAGAAATGAGGTTCGTGTTGCTTACATCTAAAAACAGTTGGAGAGTGAGCATATGCATGAAGGATATTAAATGGATATTTTTTTTATAAATATCAAAGATTTAAAGGAGCAATTGATTTTTGCTAATGAAATCTTGCTAGATAGTTCATTTGTGTAGACTATTCGCAATCGTCTTCTAGGTTGATAATAAAGTCAATAATAACATCAGCATTTGAGAGATCATGAACTATAAATTAGTCATCAACAAATTTGAAAACCAATCCAATCTTGACTAATGCTAAAACAGAGAGTAGATTTTTCTTGATCCCTAACACATATAAAGCATATGACAATGTGAAAGAATTGCCATCAATAGTAGCCAAAATAATCTTATTTACTCCTAGTACAGGATCAGAGAGATTCTTAGGACATGTAATAGTATTCCCTATAGGGGAAGACTCAAGTGAACTAAAAAAACTATTGTGCTACAAGGTAATATGTTTGGTTGCCCCACCACCAAAGTAGCAAAAAATTGAGTCTACTATAGACATACACTTCTCATGAGAAGATGGTTCATAATTGCAAACAATAATAAATGCCCATTATTCAAATTTAACAAGATTAGTAGACTCTATTTTAGGTGCAAAGGCCTATGCAACAACCATTCCAACCTCTTTCTTCCTTGCCTCTTATGAAGACAGTATAGGACAACTCTTTATAACATGATCATTTGCTTTATAATATTTGCAAAAGTGTTTCTTCTTTTTCGTTTTCTTGCACCTTATATGTTAAGAGTGCAAATTATGTAATTGTAATCAATTTTGTATATGTCGATGACATGCTAATCATTAGTCTTAATGAGAAGCATATTGTTGAATTTATGGCTGATTTGCATGCCTCTTTTGAGATGTTAGATTTGGGACATTTGCATCATTATTTGGGCATTTATTCTATGCAAGTCAATGGAAGTATAACTTTGTGTTAAACAAAATACATTGACACATTATTGCAACACCTTGCCTTGAATATTGCAAAACTATTGCCACTCCCATGCAAACACATTTACAATTGAGTCTTTAAGAAGTTGGAGATGCATTTGATATTTTTCTCTATTAGTGAGATGTTGGATGCTTGATTTACTTATGCATAACTCAGCCTGATATTCAGTTTATTGTCTCTCAGATGATCATTTTTATGCATTGCCCAAGTGTCAAGCATTGGTAGTTGGTTAAGTGCATCTTTCATTACTTGAGTGGTACCCAACTACTTAGATTGTTTTATCCCAAGGGGGGATCATTATTGCCATATTTACATGCTTTTTTTGCTCAGAGTAGGCATGTCCACTAGTGTTTTCTGCTTCATGCTTGGTATCTCATGCATATCTTGGTTGAGATGGCTTAGATTGCTTTTGGCTTATTTGGGCATTGTTAATTCTTCCACCTCCACCATCTTCACTGACACGCAGAGCACATTGGCGATTGCAAGGAACACTGTATTCCATGCTCGCATAGAGCACATTGAATATGGTGTATATTTTGCCTTGGTTTGAATTACTCTTAGAACATGCTTCAACCTTTGGTTTGAGCCTTTGGTTTTAACCCTTGGGGAATTTATCCATATGAGCTCCCAATTGAATAGTTCTAGACCGTAGGCTTGGTTTATCCCAAGTTTTGGGAGCCTTAGTCTTTAGAGAAGCTTCTCTAGGAGCCACCTTGGGTTTATGTGAGAGAAGAATCCTCATTTGATTTAGAAGGCATGTTGATAGAGCTTGGAAAATTAGAAGACATGTGATGACCCTTGGGAAAGTGTCCAAATGAGGGACATGTGGTGGTTGGACAATTGGACAATCCCAAGGATATGCACCCCCTTGACCTAAAGGTATATATATGGGTGGAGTTGGATGAGTGGATGCATGTTCTCTTTGACTTGTGGTGACCTTGGTAGGTAGTTAGTCTACTCTTTAGCATTGTATTTATTTAACATTAGTATCTGAGCTTTAGGTTCATGACCTGTATCTCTCTCATGAGTATTTATGTATATCTTTTTTCCATGAGAGCTACATGAGCTTGTAGTCAATACAACCATAAGAGATCTTTATCTCTCCTTTTAGGAGAGTAAAAAGATCACATAAAACCCACCCCCAAGTGGGAGGAGTCCTCAACATATGTGTTTTTTGTTGTCTGGCATATGGATAAGTGCCTCAATTACAACACAAAAAATTGGATGATAAGGCCATGAAATGTATTTTTGTTGGTTACAATCCTGAAAGAAAAGGCTATCATCTATATCATCCACCGAATAAACACATTCTAGTTCGTCATGATGTTGCAATTGAGGCCTTACTTTCATGTACTAAGGAGACATTAGTTAGCTCAAAGGATGTGTATGGCAATTTTTTGCATCTTTCTACAGGTGGAGAATCAAGTGCTACTCCTAATGAGGCAATTTGTGAGCCTTTATAGGTTGCATATGATGCGAATCATTCTATTTTTTATGTTGATCTACATGATGCACTTATTTATGAGAGCTCTACATTAAAGAGGCAGAAACTATGCCTAAATGGTTGGTGTAGATTGCTGGAACATCAAGATTACACTATGCTTGAGGTGGATTTGATCTACATCAAAGGCTATCTCTTGGATTATGGTAAAAAAATATCTGGTGGAAAGTTCTTTTTCTTATGCTCACTTATTGTATTTTTTTAAAAGATTTTTCATGTATCTTTTACCATTGTAAAAGCATAGAGCTTTAAACATGTAAACGTAGAAAGAGAGAGCCCCAATTCCACGAATTCGTGGTGGTTGAGTTGCATTCAATCAATCAACCAATCACCTAAAAGTAGATCAAACTAGATCTTCATTTTTCCTAGATTATAGGAAAGTGAATTGATTCCCTCCAACAACTCTTACCGCCTTCATTTGAATTCAAAATCCACTTATAGAAGTCATGGATCCCTTCTAGAGTTTATATAAAGACTTCAAATCACTTGCACAATACATGGAAGCAATATACATACACTTGTGACCATCATTGTCTTGCTCCTTCATTTCTCTGCATCATCTTCTTCACCAATAGTAATTTTGTAGAGGTTGTTGCTCTCTCTAAAAAGATCAAAATTGGATGATGCATAGCTCACAAGAAGATACACTCCTGAACAGAATGGAATGGCAGAGAGGAGGAATAGACTAATAGTAGAGGCTGCAAGATCAATGTTGAATGAAAAAAAAACTTCCAAATTACCTATGGACAGAGGTTGTTTCCATAGCTACATACTTAATTAATAAAACTTCCAAATTACCTATGGACAGAGGTTGTTTCCATAGCTACATACTTAATTACCTATGGACAGAGGTTGTTTCCATAGCTACATCCAAGTCCTTGGATGGAATGACACCTTATGAGGCATGGAATGGTAGAAGACCTTTCTTAGACCATTGTAAAATATTTGGGTGTCTTTCTTATGCACATATACCCTCGCAGATTAGAGGGAAGCTTGATCCAAAAGCTGAAAAGTGCACATTCATTGGTTATGAACAAAACCAGAAAGGATATAGGTTGTACAATTCCACTAACAAAGGATTTACAGCTAGTAGGGATGTGGTGTTTGATGTTGCAAGAAAACTAAGCTACCCTATGATTGTTGGAGTTAGATGTCTGCGGAAGCACACGAATAGCACAAGGAAGACGAAGAAGCTTTGAACACAACACACAATACTGAATGTATTACTAGAGAATGTACAAAGATAAGTAGCCCATTAGGGAAATAGACATATATACAAGCCAGGGGGAAAAAAACCTCCTAAAGAGGGAAAAAAGTGCCCCGATGGTCCTAGTGTGTTCACACACATCACTACCTAAATATATCAACAAATCCGCCCTGGGAGTGATGCGGTGAACAAGGAGCTCAAACTCATGTATAAGGAAGTGCCAAGCTATGTGGAATCAATCCACAAAAGTAAGTAAGCCCAAAGCTTTGCGGAAAGCTTCAAACTTCTCCCTAGGGAAAGCCTTCGTGAAAAGGTCTGCAATGTTCTCCTGCGTGGGCACATATGCCAAGCTAATCTCCCCAGTAGAGAACCTCTCCCTGACATAATGATAATGCACGTCAATGTGCTTAGTGCGAGCATGGAACACAGCAAATGCTCTTTGACTGTCAATGAAGATGGTGGTGGCAAAAGACTAACCAACAACCAAATCAGCCATAAGATATCTGAGCCAAACACACTCAACAGTAGCTGTGAAAGATGCCCTATACTCAGCCTCACAATTGGAAGTGGCCATAGTAGGCTCCTTCTTGCTCAACCAACATATACATGAGCTACCAAGCATGAAGAGAAAGCCACTAGTGGACACACAAGTGTCATAGCAACCAGCCCAATCAGAGTCAGAAAAAGCATGCAAATCTGGTGGTAGTGATCCCCCCTTGGGATGAAACAACCCAAGTAGCCGAGTACCACTCAAGTAGCGAAAGATGCGCTTAACTGACTACCAATGCTTGACACCCGGGAAATGCATAAACCTGCTCATCTCTGAGACAATAAACTGAATATCTAGCAGAGTAATGCATAAGTAAATCAAGCATCCAACAACCTGCTGATAGAGAACAGCATCAAATGCATCTCGAGCATCGTGAAGACTCAATTGTAAACCTGTCTCCATAGGAGTGGCAATAGGCTTACTGTCTTCAAGGCCGAAATGCTGCAATAATGTGTCAATATATTTCGTTTGACACAAAGCCATTCCACCATCAACGTGCATAAATTGAATGCCCAAATAGTGATGAAAATGCCCCAAATCAGACATCTCAAATGAGGCATGTAAATCAGCCTTAAAATCAGCAATTTGCCTCTCATGAGGACTAGCGAGCAGCATGTCATCAACATAAACTACAATGATCAGAAGCACATCATTAGCACGCTTAACATATAAGATGCTTTCACTTGGACTGTTCTCAAAACCATGTGCAATTAGATAGGCATGTATCTTTTCATACCAAGCACATGGTGCTTGCTTTAAGCCATATAATGCCTTCTTTAACCTGCATACTTGGTTCTCAAGCCCTTGTTGCACAAAGCCACAGGGCTGAAAACATACACTTCTTCATGCAAGTTGCCATTCAGAAATGTTGTTTTGATATCCAACTGATATACATTCCAACCATGATGAGTTGCAAGTGCACAAATGCTACGAATGGTAGTCATTCGACAAGTAGGTGCAAACGTCTCATCAAAACCAATGCCTCTTTCCTATGCATAACCCTTTGCAACAAGCCTAGCCTTATACCTGTCAACTGTACCATTAGGCTTACGCTTTAGCTTGTATACCCACTTAGTCCCAATCGCCTTCTTGCCAGGAGGGAAGTCACATAAAAACCAAGTAACATTCTTCATTATAGCATCATATTCAGATTGCATAGCAGCCATCCAATTTTCTGAATTTTGTGCTTCATCAAATGAAACAGGCTCATTCTCATCACAGAGACTAGATGTAGCCATAGCATAGAAATCTGATGAAAAAGATGCACTATGAGAGCCTAAACGAGTACGATATGACAGAGGTGCATCTAATTTGTTGTCACGCAAAGTCTGCACCATCCATTTTGGCATAGTTTTTGCCTGCTCAATATCAGCTCTCTCATCAACAAGAGCATCATATAAATATGCATCAGAAATGGAATGATCTACATCATCACATGAAACGTACAAAGGCTGAGAATTTGCCTCATTAGGACCAGCACTAGACTGTCCACCTATAAAAAGAGGCAGCAAAGTATCGTGCATGTCTTTGGAGCTAATAGATGTCTCCTTAATACATGAAAGCAATGGTTGAATAGCATCTTCCATGAAAACAACATCATGACTAACCAGAATGTGTTTAGTCTGTGGATAATACAGACGATAGCCTTTAATTTCAGAACTGTACCCAACAAAAATACATTTTACTGCTTTATCATCCATTTTTTTGTGATGTTGTTCAGAAGATCTTTTGAATTCTATTGGTTGTCATGGTGGCCATGTATCTTTAGTTGTTAAGAAGTATGGTGAGTCTCAAGAGATTTTACAACAAGTTTCAATGACTAGGAAGAAGGCAAGATGTTTCTTTAAAAGACATGTGAATAGTCAAGATGATGGAAAATGGGAGCTTTGGAAGGACCTCTATTCGATTACGATAGACATTGATAGTCAGGTTGATCTCATTAATAAGCAAAAGAAGGTTAGTCATCGTTAGATCAATTATTACATTTGAATGGTTTGGTTTCCACTAATGCTTCACAATGAGAATTATTCCAAGTGACTTTGAAGGATTTTACACAATCATTCATCTTATCGTGGAGAGAAAGCAACATTATACATTACATAGTAAGTTTTGCTTAAATTTTTTATTTGGTCTTAAATACCACGTGTATATCTTATTGACCAGACTATAGCATATTCTTTTTGCACATGGAGCATATTTTATGAATCGATATGGATCACTGGATATTTTTAGTACACAAGGAATGGAGAAGTCACATTATAGGGCTAGATATGTTTACTTTAAAAACACCTATCATGGGGGTGGTCTACTACAATCAAACTATTCAGAAGAAATGTCCAACTGGTTTTTCCGTACAACATTTGCTAGAAAATATGTAATGGAATGAGCATGTGAGTCACGAATAGCAAAGATTACAAGAAACATACAACATGATATTGCAAGAGAGAAGTGGATTTCATCATCAAGACCACTATATCATGCCCAATGGCATGCACAAAGAGTCCGTGAGGGTTCTACTTGGAAATAGTGTCCCAACTAAATGGAATCACCGAGAGGAGAAATAAGACATTGGTTGGATCAGCTAGAACAATGCTTGAAGAGAAGAAGTTGCCACATTATCTATGGGAAAAGGCTATTTTCAACTGCTGTGTACCTTCTCAATAGACTACCATCCAAATCAGTTCAAGGTATGACTCCTTATGAAGCATGGCATGGAAGAAAACCTAGTCTTGGACATTGCAAGGTTTTTGGTTGTTTAGATTATGTTCATGTACCATCACAAATAAGAGGTAAGCTAGATGAAAGGGCAACCAAGGCAGTGTTTATTGGATACAATTCAACTCAGATGGGTTACACGTTCTATAATCCTTCAACCAAGCAATTCACTAGAAGTAGAGATGTTGTGTTTGAAGAACACAGGTCTTGGTATGATGAAGATAAACAAAAGGTAGCTCTACCATATGATCTTGATTCTGATTCTCATCAATTAGGAAGCAAGCATGATACACAGGTCCAGGATCCAAGAAGTGATACATGCGATGACCAAGATGAAAGAGAAAGGGATTACAAGCTATGGAAGTCAAAAGGCAAAGCAAAGATGCAAGAGGTTGGAGAATGCTCCAAACAGGCACCTAGAAGATCAGCAAGAGAGAAGAAACAACCAGAAAGGTATGGATATGATTCCACATTTGTTACAAAGCATTCAATCTACTTGGAAGAAGACTCTATTTCAGAGGAACCCCTCAACCTATGAAGAGGCAAAGGAAAACCCTAATTGGGAAAAGTCCATGAAAGAAGAAATAGATGCATTGAAGGAGATGGACACTTGGGATTTGGTTCCAATGTCGTCGAATCAAAAGGTAATTGGTTGCAGATGGGTGTATAAAGTTAAAAGAAATTCACATGGATTAGTTTGCAGGTACAAGGCAAAATTAGTTGCCAAAGGATGCTCACAAACTCATGGTATAGACTATGAGGAAACATTCTCACCAGTTGCAAAGATGACTACAATCATAACATTGATAAGTGTAGTTGCTGCAAGGAATTGGACACTCCTCAACTTGATGTGAAAAATGCATTCTTAAATGGTTGGATAAGTGAAGAGGTATACATGTCACAACCACCAGGTTTTGAAACCTTAATCATCCATCTTATGTTTGCAGACTTAAGAAAGCATTGTACGGATTGAAACAAGTTCCTAGAGCTTGGAATTACATTTTGGTTACATACCTTCAAGATCAAGGGTTCAGACCAAGCAACTCAGATCCTTCTCTATTCATCAAAAGGAATCACGATGAGGTTATCTATCTATGTGTATATATATATGATATTATTATGACAGGTGATGATCTAAATGGCATTCAAAGGATCAAGAGACACATGCAAGAGGAGTTCAAAATCAGTGACCTAGGTGAGCTCACATATTTCCTAGGTATGTAGGTTATATACACAGATGAAGGAATGTATTTGACTCAGAGAAGATACATTCAGGATCTACTTCTCACGTTCAAAATGGAGAACACTAAACCTACAAGTACACCTTTGGAGATGAATCATAAACTTAGTGTTTATGAAGGTGAGAAAATTGAAGACATTAAAGAGTATCAAAGCTTGGTAGGTATCTTGATATCTGCTACTCATACAAGGGAAGACATCTCATATAGTGTGGGAGTGCTTAGTCAATTCATGCACTCTCCAAGAAGACCACACATGGATGCAGCTAAGAGAGTACTTAAGTATCTCAAAGGTACAATCAATGAAGGTATATTCTATCCTTAGTCTTCAGATTTGGAAATCAAAATCTACTCAGATGCAGATTGGGCAAGAGCTAAGGATGATCGAAGAAGTACTTCTGGTTACTTAGCATTTGCAGGTTCAAATCTAGTGTCATGGAGTTCCAAGAAGAAACCAACAATTGCTTTATCCTCGACTGAAGCAGAGTACAGAGGCTTGACCATAGCAACTCAAGAGGCAATATGGTTCAAGGCATTGTATACAGATTTGGAACTTGTGAGTTCCAAGCCTCACATATTTGGAGATAATGTAAGTTCCATGCATCTAGCGGCAAACCCTATTTTCCATGCAAGGACCAAACACGTAGAGGTGCATTACCACTTCATCAAGGAGAAGCTCGTGGCAAAGGAGATTGACATTTCTTTTGTTCCTATTGAAAAGCAAGTAGCAGATATGATGACGAAGGCACTTGATGGAATAAAGCTTTGTAGATTCAAAGCTATGGCAGGTATTCAACCTATCAAAGAATGAAGACTCAAGTATATTTTAGCTTGAGGGGGAGTTGTTGGAACATCAAGCTTACACTATGCTTGAGGTTGATTTGATCTACATCAAAGGCTATCACATCAAAAGAATATCGGTTAGAGAGTTCTTTTATTTATGCTCACTTATTGTACTTTTTTAAAAAAGATTTTTCATGGATCTTTTACCATTGTAAAAGCTTTGAGCTTTACACATGTAAAAGTAGAATCATAGAGCCTAAATCCCATGAATTTTTGGTGGTTGATTTGCATTCAATCAAGCAATCAATCCCCTAAAAGTAGATCAAACTAGATCTTCACTTTTCCTAGATTGTAGGAAAGTGAATTGATTCCCTCCAACAACCATTCCCACCTTTATTTGAATTCAAAATCTCCTTGTAGAAGTCGTGGAGCACTTCTAGATTCTATATAAAGACTTGAAATCACTTGTACAATACATGGAAGAAATATACATACACTTGTGACCATCATTGTCTTGCTCCTTCAATTTTTTGCATCATCTTCTTTGCCAACAGTAATCTTGCAGAGGCTTCTGCTCTCTCTCCAGAGCTCCAAATTGAGTGCAAGATGGCTCATTGGAAAGGTATTAGTGTCTAGTTTATGTTATAAATTTTTATAGCATTTGGTTCAATAGATTGGGAGAAATCTCAGTTTTTTTGTCTTGGGACCAATCTCTACGTATTTCTTAAAAATAGGAGGTACCACCGTTGAGTGTCTGATTCATTCCTATAGCATATTTTGCTTATTCGGTATACTTGTGTGCTTATTCGTTATCACTCCCATAAAAGGATTGGTTCTAATTGTAATCACGTTGGTCGCTATGGGCATCTAAAGTTCATTGTCTCTTCCATAGATAGTAAGTTTTTTGAGCAAGTTGATGTGCAAACCTGTCTGTTTTGTATCAACTCATTCTCCTTGATGCTCCAAAGTACGTAGTGCATTTCTTTGCACTTATCGCATGCCTAAAAGGTCTACTTGAGTCTCCATAAGCACAAGGGCTGGTCTTGTGTCGGTTGGCTAGACCAAACTTCATAACGCACTTTTCTACCTTCTACAAGCTTCTCCAAGTTCTTTTCAAATTGAAAAAAGAATAATTGTTATTATAAATTTTTTACAATTGGCTCTTGGCATTGAGCCTCTCCACTACATGCTTTCTTCTCTGAAAAGATACGGGCAATTGGTAAGTCAAAACTGATTGGGATATTAAATGGGGATCTGTCAATCCAAGACCCAAAGCTATTCCTATTCGACCTAATATTTTTCCTCTATATTTAACTCCTAGGGTAGTAAGGGCAATAGACTTCCTAACCAAAATTACACAATTGGTCCCTTGCATTTTTGTAGATAGGCATAAAATTTTGCTCAAGGCCTTCAGACACCAAGTCATGAAGTGTCCTTGAGGGGAAAATTCCTTGTGGATTATAACCAAATCTTCCTTTGGTAGTTTCCCAATGTAGTGTGCCAAGGAAGAGCCACTGCCACGAGCAACACGGTCACCACCACTCCTTACTTAAAATTTATCGACTTCAATTGCTTCTGGCACATAGAAAATCAGAAAATTCATTAGATACTTACATCTTGTACGAATATGAGACAATCATAAATGTCATTAGATACTTACATCTTGAAGCCTACCTTCATCCTCTCCTCCTCCCATTGCATCTAATGGAATGGAAGAGTGATCCATGCCATTTTGCTCCACAACAGGGGATGTTGGAATCATCTTCTCCAAAATTCTTTCCCTTGCTACAGCTAGATCATCTTCAGTGGCATTTTCATTCACATCACTCAAAATCTCTTCACACACAAATGCAATGGTGTCTACAATTGAATCACCAAATGAAATGGTTGTCTTTTCAATTTTGTCAGAAGTGTTTTCCATGGGAACATCCGAGGTCGAGCAAAATATACTTAGGCATTCGTCCAGGCGTAGACCGAATGCCTTCTCAATATCATGAAGGAACAAAAATTCTTCTCCATCCACAAGTACCACTAAAAACATTTCCATCTCTACCTCTGGTAGAGTGGGTTCCACGGGATCTAAGTTGGAGGGTGGACTATTCTGTGCACTATTGGCTTCCTTCAATTTGTCCACTACCCCTTGTGGAAATTGTCTGCAAATTTTTTGACTCTCTTCTAATAAGTTGAGAGCTTCTGTCTAGGGTTCCTTTTTGTCATCTAAAAAACCCCCCAATGACAAGATGGGGTAGGTCCATGGGTGTAGGTTCGGGCTCCTCATTGACAAAAAAGATTGTTATTGCAACATAGGAGAGATATTTTCTTCCCATCTTCCTCTTCTTATTTAATTGTTTAATTAAGGGCATTGTGTCATCTAACAGGTGCTTCCTCAGCAACAGCCATGAAATGCTTTAAACGCTTCGCAAAGGCCTCATCCCCTTTATGAATGTATAAAAGTAGGTCACAGGGGACCCATTTACACTCATATGTTGGAATATCTATAGCGTATCTTAATATATAGAATTCCAAAAAATATGTAATCTCATCGAGCACATCAGAGTTCATGGCTAGTGTCCCTTCAAGATTAGGCACTCTACAGACTAGGTCATACAAATCCGTATGACCGTTGTTCCAAAAACTCCATGAATAGATCTCAAGGAGATTTGATGGGAGTGGATGTGCTAGCAGCCATTGCTTGTGCACGAGAATTCTATTCGCTAGTCTGCACTTTCTAGCTCTTTGTGAGTGCAAATGTGAGAAATGAGCACATAGAACCCATTTTTATAGCAGTTTCAAGTTTTTAAAGTGATTGGGTCCACTTTTAAAAGTACAGAATAAAATAGTAAAAGTTCAAAGAATGTGTTTCTGATGACAAAATAATGCATAGAACACCAAAGGATATGAATTTTTTGCATCAAAGCAAATGTTTAAAGATAACACAACAAAAAACATGACCAACCACATTTCAAAGTAGTGAACATAGACTTTTGACATTCCAAAAGTTTTGAAATTACCATTGCAGATAAGAAGGTATATACAATATCTAACATGAATTGTTTGTGCTTCAAAAATGATACAGACCATATATCAGGTCTTGGCCACTCCAAGCTAAGAAGAGAATGTTCTTCAATTTTCTCCAACCTTTCGAAACCATTCATTGTAGAGGGTACAACATATCTATGTGTGTAAAAAAAAAAACTCTATCATGATAAAGTTGAGGAGGAGATATTTCTAGAAAGACTAGTGCACCAACATCTGCATGCAATGCCTGGAAAGTACTTGTAAGACTATGAAGTGGTTGCTGCTCTTCCACCAAAGTAAAAGGAAATATATCTGAAACAAATAAAATCATATATAAATAGTTCAAAAATATATTCAACACTAGAAAACATACAATATTGTAGAGTAATACTAACAATTCACAGGATATCTCATTTTAATAGAGTTTTCAAGTTTCATTGTTGCAATTGTAAAAACGTGTTGTACAATAGGAACCATCCCATTGTCGCTGTGCTTCTTGAAGCCAAGTAACTTTCCCTTCCAATGAAGATCCAAGTTTCCACGATCTCTAACTCAATGAGGCCCAACTCTAGAGGGTTGCATGTACACCCATGCACCTTTGGAGTACTCATGTGATAGCCATTGTCCATCTGTAGCTTTGATATTGTGATATCTTAATGTGAAGATTTCATCTTTCAATCACCTAGAAGCTTTAGATGTTGCCATTGAAGCTAAAGGTCTTCAAGCTACAACAGCCATTCGAGATAGGAGATGCAAGTAGGTTAAAATGTAGAAACAAGAGCTTCAGTGGTGTGCTACAGAGTGAAAGTAGTGGGAAAAGATGACTTTTTGAGACCTGGGTATGAAAATGTGAGCTTTAGGAGGGAAATAACTCTTTTTTGAGTATTTTCTTTTTTAAGCCATTTTTTTCAACTCAAAAACATGCACGGATTTTGAATTTGGGGTCAAAAAGAGTACTTTTGACCCTAAAAAATAATGGGCGATCCATTCTCATGTGTTATGATGAGTACTTTTGGGGTCAAAAAGAGTACTTTTGACCCTAAAAAATAATGGGCGATCCATTCTCATGTGTTTTTTAACTTTTTAAAATTTTGAATTTTTGGGACCAACTAAGTTACGAGATTCCTTCTCTAGAGAGATCTCATTAAATAAGGGAGAAATTTATCCCCTCTTCCCCCTTCAAACTAGTACTTTATAGGGCATAGACTGTGGCCACCACCCTCTTCTGATTGGTCCACCACTAATCACTCCTTAATCTAAAAGGTCCATGCAAGTCATGTATCTTGCCAAAAGTAGACATCAATAGCCCACATTATCCTTGGTTAAGTCTATGATCTGATATGATTTATGATTTCAAGATACTAGTCAAATATTCGAATTTTTTTTCATACTTTCTCTTTGAAGCACAATGGTGTTAGTCATCCATACTAAGTTGATGTCAATATATGAACCGATATTACAAAGTAGGAAAATATTCTTTTATTACAACGTTCTATATGTCTAACACATTGTGCTTGTAATTTCTTTATGTGCAATGAAGTGTGAATGAATAACTACGATCCAATTATCAAAACGACAAACCTTTGTGCTCAAGGGGTGACCTTGACACTTGATCGGTATTACAATAATTTATTGGGTGTTGCTAGAGTCAATAATTTCTTGGGTGTTGCTAGTGTCAATTTGCTTATAGAGAATGCCTCATTGAAAACTTCATCATCAACATCCACAACATCTTTTGCAGCCTACAAACAATTTCTTAGTTTTTCGATTTCCCAACCAAATGTTTGTAGAGGATTATTTTCCACACGAGTGAGTTTATATGTCATTTAAAAATACAAACGTAGGTGGGATGTTAAAATTCTTAACAGAGAAACATGACATCCAAGGCATTTTTTGAAGCCTGAGAAACATGACATCCAAGGCATTTTTTGAAGCCTACAAACATTTGGTTTGTTTATCAATTTACCAACAAGTGCGTTCATGTCTCATCAATCATTAGGAAAAAAGGTGAACCCTGCATGGGCCTTTTAGCTTAAGGGGTGATTAGGGATGGACCAATGAGAAGAGGGTGGTGGCCACAGTCTAGTCCCTTAATCACATAGGCTAGGCATAGGCTTCCATGGTTTTTGAGTGGTCAAAGAGGAGAAAACCACCTTGAAGGCATGGTTTTGGTAGTGTGAATGGTTTTGAAAGGCTTGGGAATGAATTAGAGCCCTTGGATTGGCTCAATGATCCAAAGGTTGAGGTTGAGTGGCAAAAGTCAAGGCATCTTCAAGTATGGGCCCTTGGATTTGTTTGATTATCAATGGCTAAGATGCATTTCCTCCTTCAAAATGCGCTCATGCATAATATCCGTTGGATGTGCCCTTTAATCCGACAATCTCCTTTGAATTTAGCCCATTTTGAGTGCCCAAAATTGGGGCCATTGGATCTTAAGAGGATCTAATGGCTGAGCATCAACCCCCAAAAGGCAAAAGCGCCTTTCTTTCCTCACCATTAGATTAGAGGCCCATCTGATGGCTCTTGATGGTGGCGAAAATGCGCTCAACCCCCACATGTTGTGATGAGAAGTAAAACTAGTTCTCTTTGGAGATTAACCAACCTTCAACCACTCTCATCAAAATCAACCTTTTGATCTAGCGTTAAGGTCTTCCCTACCTAGTCTTTATCCTTAGCACTTGTTCGTTCCCAGTAGGTGCTAAGCATTCAACTCTACTTGTGTGGAATTCGAGGAGTATCGGGTGTGTTATGCCCTTCACTGTTGTACTTTCCAATTTATTCAAGATATTGGGAAGACTAGATTGCAAGATCAGACTACCTTTAAAGAAATATGAATATTTTGACTTCACGAGATAGAGGAAGGTTCCCCCAAAACTATCAATGCAAGTGAGATCTTCTATCATGGAGACCAACACTACAATCGAATTCTCAACCATAGTCGGGGCCTTGCCCACCATAGTAGGAGCCTTCTTTTCCCATTTATAAGAACACCTCAAAAAGTAGCAAAAGTATCTATCCCATGATTATCAGTGAGATCCCTTCTCTTGGAGACGAAGACTACATTGGCATTTTCAACCATAGTAGGGACCTTGCCAATCTCTTAAAAAACATCAAAAACTAGCAAGATTATGCCATGATAATCATTGAAACAAAGGTATTGACTAAAAAAGCAATAAGGTCTAAAGAAAATCAATACCACCCAAGCTATCTTCATACCATTTGCACATTTGGAAGGCCAATAGCATTTCATGCTGCGATAAAACAAGCTTCACGTGTTACATATTTGATCACACCCACACCTTCTAGTATTATCCCACACACTAGAATCCATGCTGTATTCTAGTTTTAGTTTGGATGTTTCAACACACCTTAATCAATCTGTACTAGAAAACATGTGAATCTTAATGTAGGTTTACCTCAACAATGGTTGTCTTTTATAGGAAACAATTGCTCATAAAAATGTAAACAAAATGTGTTCTTCGAATTTTCCTCGAAGGAAAGATTTTGTTTCTCTCTTTTTTGTGTATGAACTTAAGTTCCAAATCAGTTCATTGTGGTACTTGAATGGAAAAGATCCTTTAATCAAGGAGCTTTTTGAATAAAACGTACGGAAAATATAAATAGCCCACAGTTTTTGAAATCATCGTCTTCCTGCCATCTTTCTCACTATCAGTGTCATCTCTCACTATCAGTGTCGTCTTTTCTGTAAAAAGCACTTTGACAATGGAATGAAATCCATTCGAGCATAAACCAGGCAAAGAGAAGAAAAGCAAAGAAATCATTGTCTGTCTTGGGGGAGAGATTCGAATCAATGACATAAAGAAAGGAAAAGAATTATTATATGCTAAGCATTCGAATAAAAGACAAAGAAAATGCTCAAACAAAGAGCTCTTGGAATCTAAAGAACTTTCCATTGCGCATTAACTTTCTCAATGTCATTTGTCCATCTCTTCATTATTATTCGACAAAAAGTTCTTCAGTCTCATGGAACGCAATCCATTGATAAGAGTATGTATACTCCTCCATAATCTCCCTATCATAAAGATCTACCAATATCAGTTTTTATGGCATGTACAAAAGGCCCAGAAAATGATTAACCGGTAAAAAAGCATGGATAATGATGTTGAGCGTCTCTAATGAGAGGAAACAGCTGCCATCCCTAATGATATGTCAAGGACCGATGGGGTCATGGCCTTAGGATGGAAGGAACAAGCTAACTTCAAAATTTTTTCAAACCTCTGTACATAGTATACACAAGGGTTACAGTAGACATAGTATACACAAGGGTTACAGGGACCTCCAAGCCATAATACATCCTTCTGATCATTGTGAGCACTTCAGAAAGAAAAACAGCCTAGCAACTTCATTTTTGATGATGGTACCCTTCCGGTTTTCCGAATTATGTCAGCCTCCTGTGCTGCTTTAGCGATTTTAATGGCTCGGATGGCCTCAGCGCTTGCCTTCCTTTGTTCTGCCTTCTTGTGTGCCCGTGCAATTTCATTCTCCATCCTTTCTAAAGCCTTTGCTCGCTTCTGTTCTAACTTCATCTGCAGACACGGTTCAAAGATGCCGACATAAGTTATTCAGTTCCACAAATGTGATCCAAGGTCTTACTATCCTAACTACTAATTTTTAAGCATCATGTGCATGTTTGCAGCTTAGCTTTAGTTTTTCTACAAATTTACCACTCAAAGACAACGTTTGCGCTTGAGTTTTTCAGGTATTCTACGAGCACGCTATCCTCGCACTTATTGCATGAGTTATTTATATATGCAGTTATCACATACGGCCGATGGTGGAAGAGAGTTCGAAATATAGTTAGGAGGACAGAAAAGGCTAGAACGCAAAACAAACAATGATAGAAGAAACAACAAACCTCTACTTTTTTCATTCGCACTGTTGCTTTTATGTTTTCCTGATTCTTCCGTGACATGATCTGGAACTCCTCCCTCTTGTACCTGAACCCATGCAAAAAATTCGAGAAAATTGCTCGATGTTATTTACTTGCGATTCTCATCTCTGGAATCTTTATGCTATATTGAAAAATATGGTATCTGACGAGCCTTTGACGGAAGTCAAAAAGAAGTTTGATAAGATGTTCTATAACATGTCAGCTTCCCCAGGAGCTTGCTTGAAGAGCTAAAACGAATATACTAGATATAAAACGATCCGAAGGTTGAATATTACTTCGGCAATGAAATGGCAATTAAACCCAAATATCAATAAGGGCAACTGGTATCATCCCAGCTACATCGATGTTGCCTCCTTTCATGCATGCTCGTGTTGGTGTATGTGCAAGAACGGACCAGAATGACCCGTTCTCTCAGATGTCAAACTGTTCAAAAATGGACTCATTTTGGAGAACAAACTCGAAGACGGTCACATTAGGGAAGATGGATGTAGGAAAAACTAGGCCGCCTCTCCCAATACTTCACTACCTGGGCTCCTCAAGTTCAACTCACACTCAACAGTAGACGTGGTTGTGAAGCGAGAATGCCTAAAATCGGATAAAATTGTAACATACCTATTGTCGCATTTAGCATTTTTTGCATCTTGATAAGCAGTTGCTTGTGCCAACATCTTATCCCTCCGAATCTGATCCAGTAGCTTATTAGACGGAATTGGCAAAGGTGAGCTGCTGTTCTTCTTTTTGATTGTGGGGCTACTGCGTGGGGAGCTTACAGTAGCTGCAGCAACCTCAGAAAACTTCGTCCCCAGCACCATGGGAACCTTATTATTTCCATTTTGGGAGAAAAAACGTGATTCAACTGAAGATGCCCTTTGATGAGCTTCCACTAAACCACTGGCTTCATTTTCAGGATCAGTTTGTGAGTCTGTAACTGGCACTCTCTGCAAATCGTTGTATTCATGTATTTCTGAGCTCTCAGTACCGTGTGGATCCAGGCTCCACATTGATGCAGTAAGTGCTTCAGAAAGATTGCTACTGCAATCATTAGCTTCGCCATTGTGACCTGGTAGCAATAGATCAATATATTTAGATTTTCTTAACGCAGAAATATTCATACATGTAAATGCTCTGAACCATTAAGAACTTCTCATGCAGATATTACTCACTTTCACTACCTACAACAAACATATTGACATATACACAAAAGGACTATGCAGATGATGAGCTAAAAGCCTGAGCTTTGGAATACGACGACGAGCTTGTGAGCAACTCGAATAAGTCACCAGTTTACCATAAGAACAGGCAACAGTGAGTGTCATAACATAACAATCAACCGATGCACCGTCTTAGGCCTTTCAAACAGGCCAAACCTCGAGTTCTAACCTTGCACTGTTGGTGTCAAAACTGTTGTTGACCCGTAGTCGTCACGGTCTCCAGATGTTTGTTGCTCATCCCCAACCCTCGCTGACGAATGTGCATTGACATCATGTTGTTCATCTGGTTCAGTGTTAGAGAATTCGTTAGATGAATCCTCCTGTATCCCAGGCAGCAGGGAAAGTTGGCGTTGCTCTTCAGAGTCAGTGGCTCGACCTATGCCAGTGGAAACTGCAGCAGATGACTCTTCCTGTATACCAGGCAGTTGAGAGGGCTGAAGTTGCTCTTCAGAAGGAGTGGCTTGACGTACAAGTTCAGTGCCAGCTGCAGCGGAGGAGTATTTGTGAATCCCGGGCAGTTGGGAGGGCTCACGTTGCTGTTCGAAGGAAGCTTTGCGTATGCCAGTGACAACTGCAGCTACAAGCATGGCATCAAACTCCATGCTGAATGTCCTGTCTTTAGCAGAACCTAAGGAAAGCTCTGAGACCGCTTCAGAGGTGGTCCTACAAAGACTAACATCTCTGATTGACCCGTCGACCTCAGGATCCTGACCTGGAAAATTCAGAGATGTTGTCCCTTCCACTAGTGGCTTATTACTAGTGTCTTCCACTGCCTGGTGCTCATCAATAGACCCCGTGATCTCTGCGTAAGCAGACCCACATAAGAATGATTCTCCGTATTGCCTCCTAGCTTTCTCAAATAGACAACGAATCCAAACAGAACTTATTACAGCATCTAAAGACACCGCAAACTATTGAAATCTTGAAATACGTACCTCTAGAGTGACGAGAGGAACTACTGCCATTCTCCTTGTGAGCGAAAAGCTTATTTGCGAGCAAAGAAATTAGGCCCCCTTCTGAGCTTGACGAGCAGCTGCTTTCAGTAGGACTATATGAAGAAGTTTGATAATTGACTATATCTTTCTGGAACAAGCACAGAAGCAGCACGAACTTAAAAATATTGTCAGATTATTTTCCTTTTGGAGAGGAAAAATCAGTATTCTCCATTTAAATTGAATAATATGAAGATCTAAACAGGCAGGCTGCGAGGCATCAACACTCGACGTTATATGACTATTGGAGACAAATCAAAAGACTTACTTCATGCCCTGTACTTGGTAACGAAGACGACTCCTTATTTTCTGAGAAATGAGCTGTTTCTGAAACGTGACTTTCAGCTACTTGTAAACCAGTACTTGTCGATGGAGGTTTGAGCTGATCTTCCGGAAACTGCTCCATGGAAGTGTGACAGGAAGAAGAAGATGGCGATGATTTAGACAAGCTGCAGATGGGAGATGGCGTAGAAAGAGGTTCGTCAAGAGCGTGCGGTTGATCCATCGAGGAACCGAAACCACATGTCAGACTCATCGAGTTGTGATCATCATGCAAATTCTCCTTGTTTCCGGACAAAAATAGAGGATCGTTGATGTCAGCGGTCCTTTGAAAAAATACACTTCGCTGTTTGTGATCGTTACAGGTTGCGAAGAACCCGGGCTTGTTTTCACCGCCTCTTGATTGGAGAGGTGAAGTTGGAAGACTATGGGTAGAATCTTCCAGTTTCTGATCAACAGTTTCCATAAGAAATCTACCTGTGCGTCGAACTGAAGACAGATCAGAAGTCCAGATTTCTGTTGAGTCCAAGACAGAAGGAAGACATATATAATGGATAGCGTGAAGGATACAGACCGATCGCAGATGACACTCCCTGTGCGTGGACGTGTCTCTGTGTACAGACTGTTAAGTGCGTGTGTACGTGTGTATGTATATGCGCATGCGGGCAGCGGCATGCCTGTTTCGCGACTCAAGTACCAGAGAGGCAAGAACTGGAGGCTGCAAAAATTGATTAATCAACAGAACTGAGGGAAAAAGACGATTAAGAGGCGGGAATCCCATGTTAAACGCGACATTTGCGTATTCAGTTTTTATTCATGGTTGAGATCTTGAATGCTTGCCACATGGCATTCGATGATTGGTTGGACCCAGCAATTTCTTTCGGATGGTCGGTCTCAAAATGTGAACATTTCTTCTTATGACTTCACGAATCACACGATTCAAGAAGAATTCGTAGATGGGCAGGCCGCAGCTCAATCATGTTGCATAAAAGGGAAGCTAATTGTTGCATGGGTTCCTTCTTGCACAAGTCTTTTCTTCTTGAGCAAACAAGGAAAAAGATTTGAAAGAAGCTTTACACATATATAAACAATTCCTATCACAAGAGCCATATTCCATAGAGTTTCTAGTTCTCCATATATAGCAAAAGACTCCCCCGTCCATAAATGTTGAAGGACCAAATCAACTGGATATCCCCCCTCCATAAATGCAAAAGGACCAAATCAAGCTTGTAGCAAGATCCCAAAAGAATCTCATTTGCACCAAGAGAGTGAGGTTGGATAATGTATGAGGAGCCACATATTAGGTTCTAGAATCTCTAGGCAACCTTGCAGCTAACAAATAGATGCTTCAAATCTTCAAGCTTTCCACAAATTGAATGAACATAACCCCTCTCCAATTCCAAATCCCTTGATCTTGCTTCCAATCCACAGTCCATTATGGATGACAAGCCATTCAAGCAAGGAGTGCTTAATATTGACAAGAAAAGCCTAAATATATTTGAATATGTGAATCCGTTGGTCTTTGGTCTCTTGCAAATGCCACCTTTTATTAAGCTTGGCCATAATAGAGTCCACAGAGCTAGTTTGCTTTTTGAACTTGAAAAACATATCCCTTGTAATGCATGAAAGCTTCAAGTATTTCTTAGTGGTGTAGCTACTCAAACTTGCAATGAGAAGATATTTGTACTTGAGAAGAACATGTTTGCATCCACATATATATATATATATATATATATAATCACTACTAACAACTTCAGCATCCAAATGAAAGTCGTTCTAGATAGCAAAACCAAATTTAAAACACTTATCCCCTTTGATAATAGGTTTAAATACAACCTTTGTAGCACCCATCCTATCCAAATAGAGAGACATTACACTTGAGATCAAGTGAAGGGGAGAAATGCATTTTTTAATTCCATCCAAACTCTCCACATTGGCAGATGAGAGGACCACCAACAAGTTTGTAACGATGGGGAGAAACCATAATATCCCATAATCCATTATTTTCCCAAGCTTTGTAATCAAGTGGAGACAATAAGTCAGTTTTCCTTTTTATGAAGTGTCATGAAGCTTCCTAGGCTTGAAGTTAATATTCACCTTGAGAGAGTGAAAATATGTATCCTCCCATATATATCTTCACATGGGTTCTTTATTCTAGGAATCATATGGGCCCACATGGAATCACATGGGATCACTTGAAATCACATGGTTTCTTAAGTGAGGAGCTCTAGATTTGTACATACATCCTACAGGGATCTTGACTTGACATACACCCTCAAAAAGTTGACAAACGCTCTAAAAAGAGGAAGGTAGAAGTTGGTATCATCTACGAGCATTTGAAGACTTTTGAGTAAAACTCAGGCATAGGCATGTGGCTAGGTGAATCAGCCACTACATTAAACTTTCCCTTCCTATACCTAAGATCATAATCAAACTCCTGAAGGGTCTCTGCCCATCGGGCCTTACAACCTTTAAGGTCTGTTTGATTAGAGAGGCATTTAATGCTCTCTTGATCAAACATTGTCGTGACTTTGGCACCATGTAGGTAATGATGCCACTTCTTCAAAGCATGGACAATTGCGTACAACTCCTTCTCATAGACGAAGTAATTCTTCTGAGCTGGTTCTAGTTTCTTACTCTCAAAAGCTACTGGTTGACCATCCTAAACTAAAACCACTCCTATAGCAAAATCACTTGCATCCGTTTCAACCACAAAGGGTTTATTGGGATTTGCTATATGTAAAAGTGGAGCTATATCAATTGCTACTTTCAATCGCTCCATACTTTTCTTCTGTTAGTCTCCCCAATGAAAGGCTTTCCCTTTCCCTTTAAGCTGTTCCATCGTGGCGAGAACAATTTTGGCATAATTCTTAATGAATCTTCGATAGAAACCTGATAAACCTAGGAAGATCTACAACTTTTCTAGGTTCCTTGGATGTGGCCATTCCACCTGGATTTCATTCTAGGAGACTATATGCCCAAGGTATCTAACCTCCTTTTTAAAAAATTCACACTTTGACTCCTTAGCAAAAAGTGAATTTTCCCTTAGCACTTGAAATACCTTTCTTAAGTGTTCCAAGTGCTCCTGTTCTGATGCACTATAGATCAGAATGTCATCCAGGAAGTCTACTACAAAGTGTCCTAGATCAGGCCATAATACACTATTTAGGAGCTCCATGAAAGTGGCAGGAGCATTGGTAAAACCAAAAGGCATCACCAAAAGCTCATAGTGCCCATATCTAGTCCTGAATGCATTCTTAGGGACATCCTCTATTCTAATCCTAATCTGATGATATCCTGATCTAAGATCAAGCTTGGTAAAATACCTAGCTTGATGTAGCTGATCAAATAGGTCTTCCAATCTAGGCATTGGAAACCTATTTTTAATAGTTACCTTATTAAGTGCTCTATAATCTATACATAATCTCATAGAGCCGTCTTTCTTCTTGACTAGGAGCATTGGCAATGCCCAAGGTGAGTTACTAGGTCTAATGAAGCCCTTATCTAAGTAATCCTGTCTAGTGAAGCCATTATCTAAGTAATCTTGTAACTACCTCTCAACGTCCTCATGCAAAACACTAAGCATATACGGTGGCTTACAAATAGGGTTAGTGTTAGTAAGTACCTCAATAGCATGGTCAATGTCCCCTCTCTCAGGTGGTAGCCCTCTAGGTAAGTTAGTGGGAAAAACATCTCTAAACTCAAACATAAGATCTTTAAAACTTTTAACCACACACTCTTGCGAGAAAGAATAATATAAATTCATGTCCATATAATTTACATTCCTAGCATGAAAATATACATCAGATGAACTATTTGTACATTGCTCAAAGTCCTGACTATACAATAAAAAGATCTCCTATACATGTTGAAAATGACAAAGACTATACAACTCTAAAGATGAAATGAGAGGTGCACTAGGTACATCACTCTCTCTCCCTATACATGTTGAAAATGACAAAGACTATACAACTCTAAAGATGAAATGAGAGGTGCACTAGGTACATCCACTATCTAAACAGGGTTCTTACACGTATGTGTACTCAACACACATAAAAACTAGAATATGCAGAGACGAGACGAGTGAGGTTTCAATATGTAAGATAATGAATAGATGATTATAAGATTATGATGAAAAAAGCCTTACAAGACTAAACAAAAAGATGAACTATCTTGGCTATGAATCAAGACAACTTACAAAAAGATACAAGGAAAGTAATTCTCTGTCTATGTAGAGAATAAGCTAGCAAGAGGCTAGCTAAGCTAGGTGTTAGCTTAAAACTAGAGATTACACTTCAATGAGAGCCCAGATTTACAAAGAGGATGCCCAAAGCTTTCTTCAAAAGTCTCATTATATGATGCTTCAAGTTTAGTGTAGTTTTGAATTCAAAATGGCCTCCTAAAAGATTTTGACTTTTCTATGTCAAGATAGTTAATAAAATTTACTTGAATGGAACTCATGGAATGGTCGTTAGAATTCACCAAAAGCATATCTCTTGTTTGAGTTGTATTTACAAAACCTCTATTGCCTCCCTTGCTAGAGGAATCAACCGTATTATGGACAACATCATTCTTCATGAGCACAAAGGCTTTATAAATGGAATGTTTGTCCTTGATGCTACTATCTCTCTTTGGGAAGGCATCGACTGTGCTAAGTAGTTTGACCAAGACTACTATTTCTTCAAGGTGGATCTTGATCAAGCCTATGATAGGATTGGATGGAACTTTGTTCTCCAGTCCATGTGCTACATTGGAGCTAGTAGGACTTTCATTAAGTATGTTAGCACTCTGTTTGGTAATGCCCATTCTCATATTGCAATTAATGGCTCCATTTCCCAACCTTTTAGACTCATTATGTCCATTAAGAAAGGCTGCTCCGTAGCCCTCTTTCTCTTTGTTATTTCCAATGATGCCCATTGTTAATTGATCAAAGAATCCATTGCCAATGAGGAAATCTTGGGCATTCGAATTTCTTACTCCTCTGCTCCCCATTAGAGGGAAATGTAGGCTTGATCCTGCATATTCTAAGATTTGGGAAGCCATAGAGAATGGGGATCATGATTCATGGGTTTCCAATGAGGATGGAGTATTGACGGGTACTCAAGAAGGATTCAAGTCGAAGAATTACAATGTCCATGATGGATATCTGTTATATAAAGGTAAGGTGTGTGTCCCTAGAGATTCTGAGATGAGATGGCATATTTTGTATAAGTGTCATGACACACCTAGTGCGGGACACCCAGGAGTTAACAAGACTTATGATCTTGTTAAGAGGCAGTTTTATTGGCCTAAACTTCATCATAAGGATGTCCTAGAGTATGTGCTTAAGTGCACTAAATGCTAGGTCAATAAAGCTGAAATGTTGAGGATTGGAAGACTACTCCACCCATTGGATATTCCTAAGGAAGTGGGAGAGTATCTCCGTGGACTTTATAATCGGATTACCTAAGACATAGAGAGGGCATGACTCGGTCTGGGTAATTGTGGATAGGTTAACCAAAATGGCTAGATTTATTCCAACATGCACTACAGTGAAGACACATAAGTTGGCTAGACTTTTTATAGAGAACCTATACCGGTTATATGGTCTTCCTTTAGACATAGTTTCTCGGATAGGAAGTTTACTAGGCACTTTTGGAGAGCAGTCTTCAAAAGATTGGATACGACACTTAGCATGAGTACGGTCAAGCATCCACAATCGGATGGGTAAACAGAGAGGGTTAACCAAATCTTAGAGGATATGCTTCGAGCATATGTGAATGAAAGGCAAACTAATTGGGAAGAGTACTTACCTATAGTAGAGTTTGCATACAATAGTGACAAGCACTCCTCTACTGGGCATAGTCCATTTATGTTTATGTATGGGTTCAGCCAAGAGCTTCTTATGCAGTAGGACTACAGAATGAGAAAGTTCAAGCTACAAAGGACTCCTTGGAAGAGATGAATGATATGCTTAGGCTTGCTAAGGACAACATTAGGAGAGCTCGCGATGGGCTAGAGCCTATGCTGACCCTCAAATGAGAGATATTAACTTTGAGGTAGGAGAGCAGGTCTATCTTAGAGTTCCATCTGGATCTGAAACCATGAAGATGGGACCTTGTCCAAAACTTTCTCCTAGGTATTGTGGATCCTTCCAAATACTTAAGAGAATAGGAAAGATGGCTTACCAGCTCCAACTTCTAGTGAATAGTCAAATCCATCCAGTTTTTCATGTTTTCCGGCTTAAGAAAAGGCTGGGTGAATCTGACAACCTCATTTCAGACAGTGAGGTAGTAGAGCCTATTTTTGTTCAATCTATTCCACATGAGCCTGAGAGCATACTACGCACTCGAGAGAAACGGATGAGAAGTCACTTATATAAAGAGTATCCAGTAAAGTGGAAAGATAGTTAAAAAGATAGTGCCACATGGGAGTGGGTTAGCACCCTTCAGAGACGGTTTCCCAGTTTTAGTTTACCTTTCCAAGAGTCCTCTTAAGGGGAAGGATACGGGGAAACAACACGGAGATATGACCATGTGTTTCGACACATGGGGATATAGTGGGACTGGTGTTTCTATTATTTCTCTCTTTTTATCAGACCTTCCAATACCATTTTTGAGGGCAAAAATGGAACTAAGGGGAAGGAAATGTTGCATGGAGTATCACCATTAGTATGAGTTAGAGGTGAGAATCCCCCCTTACACTTGTTAGGTATGATACTCACATGAGTGCCAAGTGGCACCCATATGAGACAGCTTGAGCATTGCCCTTTATGGGTGATGAGAGAGAGAGATATATATATATAAGCAAGAGAACCACACGACTAGGCAGAATATGGTAGATGAAACTTTGTGTCCTTCCTCTCCATGTTCAGGCGGGGACCGTATCTCCTTTCTCTTGGAGTTTGTATAGAGAATCCCTCAAAAAGTGAGGGGAATCGTTTGAGACCAACATTATAGCATCACCAAAAGTTCAAGATAAGTGAAGGCTCTTGTGAGGAGGTAACATATCTTTCATTCTCACATCCATCATATCCAAGAGAGATTAGGAACCACTAGGTGGTCCCAAACACTATGGGAGAGTACAACAATCAGATTGAGAAGCTTAAAAAGAGTAACTATGAACCTTGGAAGTTTAGAATATCTAATTTCCTTATGGAAAAGGGTCTATGAGGGTTGGTTAGTGGTACTAAAATGAATCCATACATATATCCACACACCCCTATATAGAATCATAGGAAAGACACTAGATAGTTAGAGGAAAGGGATAGAAGAGTGATCTTCATTCTATCTCAACACATAAGCAACTCCATGATAGTTCATATCCAAGAGCTACACATCTAATAAGGTTTAAGAGTGTCTAGGGAGATTGTAATCTACCTCTACAAATTTAAGGAAGATATAGATTAGGAATGAGCTCAACAACCTTAGGAAGTCATCAAATCAAATAATTAATGAATCCATACCCAAGATTAAAGAGACTTTTGATGCACTTGGTTCCATAGGGTGTGTCATAGATGATGATGGCCTAGTTGCCCAAAAACTAGATGGGCTTAGAGAAGATGATAAATGAAAGGCATTCACAACCTATCTCAATGCAAGGGACTCATTAGTCGATTTTGAGCAACTCACCTCTCTTATGGTGATTCAAGATCTCAACCATGGAGGCAAGAAATTAAAGGCCATCCAAGGCCAACTCTTCTATGCAAGCAAAGGAGGAAGAGGTGAATACAAAGGTGGATCAAGAGGAAGAGGTAGAAGGAACTACCAACAAGGCAGCCAAGGTAGCCAACCAAGCCAAGTTGATGGTCAATCCTCAAGAAGAAGAGGAAGAGGTACAGGTACAGGTGGCAGAAGTTACTCCAACTCAAATGCATGGTTCAATTGTGGGAAGCAAGGAAACTATGCCAAAGATTGCTGGAAAAAGAAAGGTAATAATAACTACAAAGGGCGAGGGAATAATGCTAAATCTTAAGCCAAATCAAATAATTAGAATTTTTTAGATATGAATCATAGTAATGAATTCCACACACATGATGAGGTGTGGTAGATAGATAGGGGTTGTAAAAACCACATGCCAGGAAGGGAGGAATTTATGGGCAACCTTCAAGCACCCAAACAAAGAGGATTTGTGGAGATAGGTGACAACAAAGAGCATAAGATACAATAAACTGAAGATTTCAAGCTTGAAGGCAACCACAAAACAAGAATGATAAATGAGATATTGCATGTTCTCACTATTACAAAGAATCAAATCTCTGTTGGTAGATGATGGAAAGAGGATACCAAGTAAAGTTCAACCACAAAGGATGATTTATTGGAGACCCAAGGAATGTCTATGAGCTGATAATCAAAGGCAAGAAAGAAGGAAGGATGTTCACCCTTGACATTGGCAAAGTGAAAAAAAAAAACAAAGCAATGTTCATTGTCTATAGAAATAATAAGATTGGAGACTTGGATTTATGCCACAACAGGCGGTCACATCAACATTAAGAGGCTCAAGGACATGGGAGAAGAGGCAATTTGTGAGAGGTTTACCATATTTTTCATTATACATGCTGCATGAGATGTGTGAAGCTTGCCAACTAGGCAAGTCTACTAGGCAAACCTTCAAGAATAGCGGATATGTAGTACATAGTGTATTAGACATTGTGCATACACATGTGTGGGGAACAACTAAGGATACCTCTCTTAAACATAACATGTCTTTTGTGACCTTCAAATATGATTATTCATGGAAATTGTGGTTGTATTATGTAAAGAAAAAATAAATGTGTATGTGTTTAAAAGATTAAAGGCTCAAATTGAGAAGGAAACAAGTTTCTACATCAAAACCCTATTCGCTTCCAGGTATACTTCCCAACAAAAGCGAATGGTAGAGACAAAGAATAGGTGTTGGAGTTCAAGGACTACAAAAGCACACCAACATCATCAGGAAGAAGAAGAAGCCTAGATAACAACACAATACTAATAGTATTATCAAGTGAATGTACAAAGATTAGTGCACTACTAGGATTATTGGCATATATACAAAACAAGGGTGAAAACCTCCTAAAGAGGGGGAAAAGTACCCTAGAAATCCTAAGTGAGTTCAGATACATCACTACCAAAAAATATATAAAAATACCCCTGGGAGTGATGTGATGAACAAGGACTTGGCACTCATGTATAAGGAAGTTCCAAGCTATGTGAAAAGAAACCAATCCACAAAAGGAAATAAGCCCAAAGCTTTGTCAAAAGCTTAAACTTCTCCGTAGGCACATTATCTTGTGTGGGCACATAATCCAGACTGATCTCTCTAGTAGAGAGTCTCTCCCTGATATAATGATAATGTACCTCAATGTCCTTTGTGCGAGAATGGAACATAAGGTCTCTCACAATAACCAATGTGCTCTAGCTGCCAATAAAGATGGTGGTGGTGAAAAATTAGCCAAGACCCAAATTGAGAAATAAGATTTTGATCCACACACACATGCTCAAGAGTCATTGTGAAAGGGACCTGATTCTGAGCCTCACAACTAGAAGTTGCCACAATAGGCTGCTTCCATTATACTTTATGGAATAATGGAATGTTATATGGATTTTAATGTCTTGAGGGTTTTAATGTGATTTTTGTTTTGATTTAGCGGTTGAATAATCATGAGGGCATGAACGCGCCTGCATCTATGCTGATATTTTTGAAGAGAGTTAAAAGATAGTAGTTTAGATATTTTTTGTAAAAATAATAGATGCTTTAGAAAGCGGCATTTTTGTAAAAATAGTAGATCACTTAGAAAGCAATGATGTTGTAAATAAAGCAGATTTTCATAAATGCACATTTGTTGAAGTGTGGCCCTCATGTATCTTCTATTTAGGAAGTAATGAGAAATACTTATAAATACACATACTCTGATAGACTTGGCCATTAGAGTATGTGGGGTGAGATGGTACCCAATCTTGTGTTCAGCCTCTTGCCTCTCGCTATTCTGTTTATGCTTTTGTGAGATTTTATTTTTGTACCATCTCTACATACGTGTGTTTGTAAGATCTGATCAACAGTGGTATCAAAGCCTGCACACGTCTACGGAGAGGTGTACTTCTCAGTATCTAGTCGTGATTTGTGATGCCTGCTCGTGATTCGACATCCGTTCCAGTTCATCAATTCTCATATGATCCAGGTTTGTATTTGTCAATTTATGTTTTTTTTGGTTTGCTGGTGTCTTTTTTAAATTTTTACAAGTATGTTATTGTGCCTTTGTACACTATGCTCATTGTAACACTATGGTCACTATACTCACTATGCTCACTGTGCTCATTGTATTCCCTGTGCTCACTGTGCTCACTATGCTCATTGTGCTCACTATGCTCATTGTGCTCATTATGCTCATTGTGCTCACTGTGCTCACTATACTCATTGTCACACTGTGTTCCAAAATAGACTTTGGCCTTGCATATCAGTCACATTAACTTCCAGTTTTCCAATTCCACGCATGTGTTTTTATATGGAACATGCTTATGATTGTTCAATGATGGTGCATGTGACTAGCTCTCCATGTATATTTTATTCTTATCATATGAGGTTAGTTGCTTGTCAACTTGGAAGCATGTTGTACTTTATGGAATAATGGAATGTTATATGGATTTTAATATCTTGAGGATTTTAATGTGATTTGTGTTTTGATTTAGCAGGTGAAGAATCATGAGGGTATGAATGTGCATGAATCTATTCAGATATTTTTGAAGATAGATAAAAGATAGTATTTTAGATATTTTTTGTAAAAATAATAGATTGCTTTAGAATGCAACATTTTTCTAAAAATATTAGATCACTTAGAAAGCGACGATTTTGTAAATATAGCAGATTTTTGTAAATGCATGCTTTGTCGAGCATGGCCCTCATGTATCTTCTATTCACGACGTAATGAGAAATACCTATAGATACACATACTTTGATAGACTCGTCCATCAGAGTATGTGGGGGGAGATTGTTCCCAATCTTGTGTTTAGTCTCTTGTCTCTCTCTATTCTGTTTATGCTTTTGTGAGATTTTGTTTCTGTACTATCTCTGCGTACATGCATTTGCAAGATCGGATCAACAACTTCTTGCTCAATCACATTATGCATGAGCTACCAATCATGAAGAAAAAACCAATAGTGGACATACGAGTTTCATAGCAATCAACCCAATATTAGTTAATAAAAAACAGCTTGTAAATCTGGTGTTAATGATCCTCCCTTGGGATAAAACAAGTAGCCAAGTATCACTCGAGTAATGAAAGATGCATTCAATTGCATGCCAATGCTTGACACCTAGGCAATGCATAAACCTACTCATATGAGAGATAGCAAACTAAATATCAAAATGAGTTAAGTAAATAAATAATCCAACAACCTACTGATAGAGAAGAACATCGAATTCATCCCCTGCATCATGAAGAATCAATCATAAACCTATCTCCATGGGAGTGGCAATAGGTCTACAATCTTCAAGGCCAAAATATTGCAATAATGTCTCGATGTATTGTGTTTGACACAAAGCTATTCCCCCCTCAACTTGCATAAACTAAATGCCCAAATAACAATGCAAATTCCTTGAGTTTGACATTTAAATATAGGCATGCAGATTAGCCTAAAATTCAAAGATATGCTTCTCTTTATGACAAGTGAGCAACATATCATCAATATACAACAATGATAAAAAGTACATCATCTAAAAGCTTAACATATATGGTTCTCTCACTTGGAATGTTCTCAAATCTATGTGCTAGCAATAGGCATGTACCTTTTCATACCAAGCATGTGGTGCTTGCTTCAATCCATACAATGGCTTTTTCAACTTGCAGACTTTGTTTTCATGCCCTTTTTGCACAAAACCATGGGGCTAAAATACATACACTTCCTTGTGTAAATCACCATTTAGAAATGTAGTTTTTTTGCCCAATTAATGTTTTTCCAAACACAATGAGTAGTGAGTGCATAGATGCCACAAGCACTTGTCATTCGGCATGCGGGTGCAGAGGCCTCATCAAAATTAATACCCCTCTCTTGAGCATAAACTTTGGAAATAAGACTAGCCTTATAACTATCAATTGCTCCATCAAGCTTATGTTTTAGCTAATAAGCAAAATGTGCTATAGGAATGAATCAGACACTCAACAGTGGTACCTCCTATTTGTCAGGAATATGCAAAAATTGATCCCGAGATAGAAAAAGTCAGATTTCTCTTAACCTATAGAACCAAATTCTATGAAGATTTATAGGCATAAACTAGATACTAATATATTTCCAATGAGCTATTTTTCATCCAATTTTGAGCTATGTAGAGAGAGCAGTAGCCTCTGCAAACTTACTATTGGTGAAGAAGATGATGCAGAGAAATGAAGGAGAAGGACAATGATGGTCACAAGTGTATGCATATTGCTTTCATATATTGTACAAGTGATCCAATACTTCTATAAGTGGATTTTGAATTCAAATGAAGGAGGTAAGAGTTGTTGGAGGGATTCAATTCATTTTCCTACAATCTAGGAAAAGTGAAGATCTAGTTTGATCTACTTTTAGGTGATTGATTGATTGATTGATTGAATGCGATTCAACCACCACAAATTCGTGGAATTTGGTTTCTCTCTTTCTACTTTTTCATGTGTAAAGCTCAAGTCTTTTACAATGGTAAAACATCCATGAAAAAACTTTTTGAAAAAATACAGTAAGTGAGCATAAGAAAAAGAACTCTCCAACGGATATTCTTTCATTGTAATCCAAGAGATAGCCTCTGATGTAGATCAAATCCACCTCAAGCATAGTGTAAGATTGATGTTCCAACAACTTCCCCTCAAGCTAAAGTATGCTTGAGTCTTCATTCTCTAATAGGTTGAATACCTGCCATAGCTTTGAATCTACAAAGCTTTATTCCATCAAGTGCCTTCGTCATCATATTTGCTACTTGCTTTTCAATAGGAACAAAAGAAATGTCAATCTCCTTTGCCATGAGCTTCTCCCTAATGAAGTGTTAATGAACATCTATCTGTTTGGTTCTTGCATGGAAAATAGGATTTGCTGCTGATGCATGGAACTTACATTATCTCCAAATATTTGAGGTTTGGAACTCACAAGTCCCAAATTTGTATACAATGCCTTTAACCATATTGCCTCTTGAGTTGCTATGGTCAAACCTCTGTACTCTACTTCAGTTGAGGATAAAGCAATTGTAGGTTACTTCTTGGAACTCCATGACACTAGCTTTGAACCTGCAAATGCTAAGTAACCGGCAGTACTTCTTCTATCATCCTTAGCTCTTGCGCAATCTGCATCTGAATAGATTTTGATATCCAAATATGAAGAATAAGGACAGAATATACCTTCATTGATTGTACCTTTGAGGAACTTAATTACTCTCTTAGTTGCATCCATGTGTGGTCTTCTCGGTGAGTGCATGAATTGACTAAGCACTCAGACACTATATGAGATGTCTGCCCTTGAATGAGTAGCGTATATCAAGCTACCTACCAAGATTTGATATTCTTTCATGTCTTAAATTTTCTCATCTTCATAAACACTAATTTTATGATCATCTCCAAAGGTGTACTTGCAGGTTTATGATTCTCCATTTTGAACTTGAGAAGTAGATCCTCAATGTATATCCTCTAAGTTAAATACATTCCTTCATCTGTGTATATGACTTGCATACCTAGGAAATATGTGAGCTCACCTAAGTCACTGATTTTGAACTCCTCTTGCATGTGTCTCTTGATCCTTTGAATGCCATTGAAATCATCACCTGTCACAATAATATCATCTACATATACACATAGATAGATAACCTCATTGTGATCCCTTTTGATGAATAGAGAAGGATCTAAGTTGCTAGGTCTGAACCCTTGATCTTGAAGGTATGTAACCAACCTATAATTCCAAGCTCTAGGAGCTTGTTTCAATCCATACAATGCTTTCTTAAGTCTACAAACATAAGATGCATGATTAGGGTCTTCAAAACCTAGTGGTTGTGACATGTATCTTCACTTATCCAACCATTTAAGAATGCATTTTTCACATCAAGTTGGAGGAGTCTCCAATTCCTTGCAACAGCTACACTTAGCAATGTTCTTATTGTAGTCATCTCTGCAACTAGTGAGAATGTTTCCTCATAGTCTATACCATGAGTTTGTGAGCATCCTTGGCAACTAATCTTGCCTTCTACCTGCAAACCGATCCATTTGAATTTCTTTTAACTTTATATACCCATTTGCAACCAATTACCTTTTGATTCGGTGACATTGGAACGAATCCCAAGTGTCCATATCCTTCAATGCATCTATTTCTTCTTTCATGGCCTTTTCCCAATTAGGCTTTCCTGTTGCCTCTTCATATGTTGATGGTTCTTCTGAAAATGAATCTTTTGCCAAGTACATTGAATGCTTTTTAACAAATGTGGAATCATATCCATACCTTTCTGGTTGTTTCCTCTCTCTTGTTGATCTTCTAGGTGCTTATTGGGAGCATTCTCCAATCTCTTGCATCTTTGCTCTGCCTCTTGACTTCCATAGTTTGTAATCCTTTTCTCTTTCATCTTGGTCATTGTCTGTATCACTTCTTGGATCTTGGACCTATGTATCATGCTTGCTTCCTAATTGATGAGAATTAGAATCAAGATCATATAGTAGAGTTACCTTTTGTTTGTCTTCATCATACCAAGACCTGTGTTCTTCAAACACAACATCTCTACTTGTAGTGAATTGCTTGGTTGAAGGATTATAGAACTTGTAACCCATTTGAATTGAATCATATCCAATAAGCACTGCCTTTTTCGCCCTTTCATCTAGCTTACCTCTTATTTGTGATGGTACATGAACATAAGCTAAACAACCAAACACCTTGCAATGTCCAAGACTAGGTTTTCTTCCATGCCATGCTTCATAAGGAGTCATAGTTTGAAGTGATTTGGATGATAGTCTATTGACAAGGTACATGGCAGTTGAAATAGCTTTTGGCCATAGATAATGGGGCAACTTCTTCTCTTCGAGCATTGTTCGGGCTGATCCAACCAATGTCTTGTTTCTCCTCTCTGCAATTCCATTTAGTTGAGGAGAGTACCTAGTAGTCACTTCCCTTTTGATACCTTTGTCCTGTAAGAACTCATCAAACTCTCTGGAGAAGTATTCTCCCCCTCCATTAGATCTGAGCTTCTTGAGTGATCCACTTGTATGATTCTCCACATTTGCTAGATACTTTTTGAAGAAATTAAATACTTCATTATTACTCTTGATAAAGTATAGAATAGTCCGTCTACTATGGTCGTCAATAAATGAGACATAATACCTTGATCCTGCCAATGAAGGTTCTTGACTTGGTCCCCATACATATGTATGTACCAAGTCCAATAAGTTGTTGTGGATGTAGCCTTTGTGGTTGAATGTTTGTCTTTGTGCCTTCCCAAACTGACATACATCACACCTGTTGATCATGTGTTGCTTTGATATGTTCGACAGTCCTAGAACACTTTGATCCCTACATATATCATTCAAGGTTCTTTCATTCACATGAGCAAGTCTCTTATGCCACACTTCAAGCTCACTTACGGTTTGAGACCCAAAAGTGAATAGAGTTATGTTCTTGGTTTCTCCTACTTCAAAAGTAAAGAGCCTACCATGCTTCTCACCTCTGGCTGTCTTCTTGAAGCCTTGACATGGATCTTCCACAAAAGCTCCATGTTGGGTGAACCTAACTTGCAAGCCTTTTTGAGCTATTTGTCTTACACTTATTAGGTTTTAAGTGATAGTGGGTACATAGAGAACCTTACTTAGAATGTTCGTCTTGTCATTGGAAGCTTTGACACTACCATCTTTCCACATTTTGCTTTGTGCCATCCCCTGTTTGTGCTTCATGTCTATGCTTTGGACTTTCCAAATCAGATAGAAGAGCAATGTTGCCTACAACATGATTTGAACATCCTGAATCTATGTAGAACAAATGATCATCTTCTTTACCTTCTTTGTGGCTTAGATTCATAAGAAGCAATGAGTTTTCATGTGGTTGATCTTTTGTAATTGTTGTAGTCCCTTCTATTGTAGCCTCTATTGTTATTGTTAAAGTTGTGTCTACCTCTGCCTCTATTGCTGCCATATCCACCTCTTCCACTTCCTTTCTGGGTCTTCCCATTGAACCAACAATACTGAGTGGTGTGGTTGGTCTTATCACAAATGGCACAAGGTTGAACATTTTGATCTTTGGCTTTATCATGCTTTGGTCCTTTCTTCTTCCCTTTCCACTTGCCCTTGCTTGGGAAGTTGGCTTGAGAAGTCTCTTCTTCATCTTCTTCCTTCTTCTTGCCTTTCAGCTTCTTATCCGTCTTATTTGCATATAGAGCACTAGTTGAATTACCATGATAGGATTTACCTTCCTTTATACTATTGTTGGCCTCTTGATTGAAGAGTTGTCCAAGAAAGATGTTGAAATCTGGAGTTTGCACATCCATGATGAGATCATAAGCCATCGTGAAAGATTCACCATTGCTTATCACTTCGAATCCCATTGAGAATCTGCCTCATGATAACCTCTTCTTCAATCAGCTCTCTAATGGTTGCTAATTGATCTTCAACCTCCTTGACCTTGGTAAAAAAACTCCATGATTGTTTGTTTAGGTGTCTTCTTCATTTTGTTGAACTCGTTCCAAAGATGATTCTTTCTTGCTTTGGTACTAGAAGAAAAGAAAGTCTCGAGGGAATCCCAAGTCTCTTGAGATGTCTTGCATCCTCTAATATGTGGTAATAGAAAGTTAGAGATAGATTTTAGTATGTAAGACCTTGCCTGAGCATCCCTTGCACACCAAAGTGTGAGCTTATGTGTCTCCTCTTTTGTAGGTCCTCCTTTGGATCTTGGAACATGCATAGCTTCATCACCTGCTACAATTCCATAAAGATTTCTACCTTGCAAATATGCCTCCATTCTGATTTGCCAAGCCGCGTACTTGTGGCGATCAATCATCTCAATCATTGAGGGAAAGCCGTCACCCATCTTGATCTAGCTCTGATACCATTGAAAGAACTTGGAGAAGGTTGTAGGAGGTAGAAAAGTGAGTTGCGAAGCGATGAAGTTTGGTCTAGCCAGCTGGCACAAGACCAACCCTTGAGCTTATGTAGAGTCAAATAGACCTTATAGGCATGCGATACGTGCAATAAAATGCACTATGTACTTTGGAGCATCAAGGAGAAAGAGTTGATACAAAACAGATAGGTTTGCACATCAACTAGCTCAAAAAACTTACTATCTTTTGAAGAGGTAATGAGCTTCAAATGTTCATAGCAATCAGCGTGATGACAATTAGAAAAAATCCTTTTATGGGAGTGATACACATAGGGTTGAGTGTATATAATGCACAAAATTATAAGGAATAAGCAAAATATGCTATAGGAATGAATTAGACACTCAACGGTGGTACCTCCTATTTTTCAGGGATACGTAGAGATTGACCCCGAGACAGAAAAACTCAGATCTCTCCCAATATACTGAACCAAATGCTATGAAAATTTATAGGAATAACCTAGACACTAATATCTTTCCAAGGGCCAAAATCCAATGCTCACAGAACCTCCTCATATGGTGGAAGGGTTGTATGATGATGAGGAAGCTGGATTCTTGGAAGCAAATAAAGATTTATGGTTAGTGCAAGTGATGAATATCCCTCCAGTATTAGCTCAATATGCTCTAGTGTCAGCTACAGTCCAATCAGATTATCTTTGACTGACCTTTCTCTTTATCTTAGCCTCCCTGTAGACAATCCTTTGGAATCTATTAGTGTGCATGTTCAAGAAGATCATATTGGGATGGTTGATTTAGATGCTACAAATAAACCTGAGATGGTGAAAATTTATGTTGAGTTACCTTCCTCATTGCATAATCAATTAATTTCCCTATTAACAAAGTTTAAGGATGTCTTTGCATAGGATTATTATGAGATGCAAGGATTAGATCCCCACATTTTCCAACATAAGATTCAATTGAAACTGTATGCTTCACCTATCATTCAATAGCACTATCACATGAATCCAAATTTGGCTAAGCAAGTTAAGGAAGAATTAGATCATATGCTACTTGTAGGATTTATTGTCCTTATTGAGTATCCAGAATGTTTTTCTCCTCTTGTTATGGTTCCTAAGAAAAATACATAGCTACAAATCTATGTAGATTATAGAAAATTAAATGAAACTATGGTCTTGGATCCTTTTTCTCTATTCTTTTTGGATACTATGTTGAATGAAAATGTTTTACTCCTCTTGTTATGGTTCCTAAGAAAAATGCGTAGCTACAAATCTATGTAGATTATAGAAAATTAAATGCAACTATGGTCTTGGATCCTTTTTCTCTATGCTTTTTGGATACTATGTTGAATGAATTGGTTGGAAGGGAGATGTACTCTTTTCTTGATGGATTTGGTGGGTACAATCAAGTTAGAATGGTTGACACTAATGTCCCTAAAACCATTGTTATTACAAATTGGGGAGTTTTTGCCTACACAATTATATGGTTTGAACTTCAGAATGCTGCTAGTACCTTCTAACATTGTATGCATCAAATTTCAGCCCCTTATTTTACAATTTTTATGCAGGTGTTCCTCGATGATTTCTCTATTTCAAGAAACCAAGTGGATCATTTGTAGCATTTACAACTTTGATTTTCTTAGTGCGGAAAGTTTCATCTTTGCCCGAACCCATCTAAATCAATCTTTGGGGTAAAATGTGGAAAATTACTAGGACATGTTATTTCTAAGGATGGAATTTTTGTGGATCTGGACAAGGTTAATGTCATGTTTGAAGTTATTTCTTGGTAATCCTTGAAGGTAGTTCTTTGGTTTTTAGGATAGATTCGATGGCATGGCCATCGTTTGAACTATCTCGCCCACATTGCCATGGCCCTTAATGGCTTGTCCCATGTGAAGTTGACCAAATTTCAGTGGATTGCGGAGTGTGCTATATGGAAAAGAATTTGATTATGATGTTATCCATCAACTTGGTTCTTTGCATGTTATAACTCATTTTTTATCCTGTTTGGATAACACTGAACCTCTAGTGGGTATTGATGACTCATTCCCATATGTGAATCTTTTCCAAGTCCCTAAGGCTTATAACTCCACAACAGGTGTTCCCACATGGTACGAGGAAATGATGTCCTTTCTAGATACTAGGGTTCCACTGGACATTTATGGTCCATTGCTAGGAAAAAGCTTGCTTTGCATAGTTGATAGTTTTCTATAATTCTGGACGAGTTTAATTTCAAGGACATGATGGGTATTTGGATCCGTTGTGTGACTCCTCATGAAGTATCTATGATAATTTTGGAAGTGCATGCTAGTCCTACTAGAACTCATTTTGAGGTAGAGCTTAAATTTTGAAAATTATATTTCAAGTAGATTATGGTGGCGCACTATGCACATGGATGTTTGAAATTATGTGCATTTTTGTGATCCTTACAAATGTATGCGTGAACCTTGTGTGGTGCATTAGTTCCCTCTCTAGCTAGTCTTTCCTTTAGAACCTTTTCAAAAATGGGGTTTGGATTTCATCGATCCTATTCGGCCCTTAGCTGCTCATTCCAGTAATAGTTTTATTTTGACCTATATGGATACAATACGTGATGGGTTGAGGCTTGGGCCTTAATTCATGTTATTATTTGTAGTGTCATGATTGTTCTTATTCAGCATTTATTCCCTCACTTTGGCCTCCCTTTGGAATTCATTTTGGACCCAAGCTACAAGATAATGAAGATTATAACCACCACCATGTGCTAGAGAGATGACTTTCCTCCCAACCATATGCCTCTATATATAGCTCTCTCTAAGGGAGTGCCTTCTTGGCCATGTGGATCCTAAATATCCATGTGTTGGCCATGTAACTACATGTGCACCAAGTGTCCCAATTAACTAGAATTCATTCAAGTGGATGCTTCATGAAGGCTCTAGATCTCTTTGGACAAAATACTCTCCCCATTTATCCCATGGGGGTTGAACCCAAGACCTCCTCCTTCACACCCTTGAGACTTAACCACTAAGATAAGTGGATCACTTGTTTGCAAGAGCACATGACCTATTATGTAAGTCTGCCCTCAGAGATCTTTGGTCATACACACAAGTGGCCAAACGATGTCAAATTTCATATCTTTTTGAATCGACCAAACCCTTAGATCATAGAATTAATTTATTACATTCTTGCACCTTTGGAAACATATTTTCATCCTTGAAAATAGAGCTATATAAATACCATAGGCAACCCTCGAGCCTCATCTTCTAAAACTAGAAGTACATGTCTCATCGCTATAAGAATCCCTACCCAAATGATTCAAAACACTATCTAGCTTTGCAGTCTGATAAACTGGTCAAAGTACAAAGTAGTGAATGAATAATAAGGGTGTATCTAATAACATACATAGCCAATTTCATTGTTTTACTAGGTGTGATCTTGGCACGAACATGTGAACTGGGTGGATTCAAATTTTTGGTCCATTTATGGGCATGATTGGTGCATGGACTTAGTAACTAAGGTGGGATTCTTATCCCTATCAAGACTTTGAGAACTCTTGATTTACTTGAACTTGATTTGGAAAACTTGAAGTTTGGTTGACCCAAAACATCTAGCTTGGATATGTGTACAATGGTTTACTCCCAACCAACAATTACTTGATTTTATCACCCGATTGGAGGACTACTTTGTCCTAATTAGCTTGAATGTCCTATGTAAACTACAAGAGAATGTTTGCCATTTATTTTGGTCAATCATACTAACTTCTCTAAAAAGTCAAGCTAGTGAGCAATTCCTAACTTCTCTGTTCTAGAGTGTACTGGACTCTAAAAAGTCATTAGAGTTATGCTAGAGAATTAGAAGAAAACTCAAATGAATAAGTCAATCTTGGGCCTATCATCTTTTGAACATTGAAAGAGTTCTTGTACAAAGAATCTATCTAGAATGTTCAATTTTATTGCATGGTTCTAATTGGCTAACCTCAACTTCTGTGCAAAGAATTAGATACCATATCTTAGTCAAATCCAAAAGATTTGGAAAGCAGAATGAAAGAACTAAAACTTTGTACAACCAGTTCAAAATTCTAAGATATTTGTTGTGAGAAAAACTCTAGATGACTCAAGACCTTAACTTTGCAAAGATCTATTTCAACAAGGTATTGAAGCATTTTTCCTATCTTTAACAAATATAAACTTGATTCTCAAAAAGATTTATAGATTACATGTAAAACATCATCCAACCACAAGATACTAGTGTGGTATCCAATATCAGTGTGTCGACCCAATGCTTAAAATGCATTTTTTACTCAAATCATGCTTCACTTGAGACTAAGTTCATGCCTATATTCAATCTTTATGACTACTTACTGGGAACGCAACCCTTGTGCATTGCTTTGAGTCAAAGTACTAAATTTATCGAGTTACACTAGGAACTTGGTACTTGACTCAGTCAATTTACTCCTTAATTGAAAGATCATTTCATTTTCAAAGTCCTACTTCTTAATAATGTATCAAATATGTTTGAGTTGACAATACTTTATCTTGAAGTGTTTCATGAGTCAAATAAGAACAAGTCTTTATCTTATTTCAAAAAGAAGATTCTAGAAGTTATTGAATCTATATCTTCTTATGTACTTGATCTTGAAGTATCTTAAGATCATGCTTTTATCCTCCTTGAATATAAACTTATCCTTTGAAGTTTTATTTCCCTTGAGGATCAATTCTAACTTTAGGGTTCATTCTAGGACTAAAATATAATTATCATCCCATGATTTGATGTCCCATAACATCTTTTCTACATCAATCTGAGTAAAAAATCTGGTGTCCCATACCACCCTATTTTATATTCACATTGACATGTGAGTGATAATTATCCTGAAGTCTAAATAGATCTCGATAGAGTACCTTCTCTCTTCAATTCTTAGAAATAATTTTGAAGTTTTAGGCATGACCTCTAACTTGATATTCTAGGTTTTGATTGCTTCACACGATCATTTCACAATCTCATGCTTTGCATTGGAGACTTGAAGACCTCTTGATAGAATATCCATTCTTCTCTACTAGGATTTTCAAATTAGAACAAATTATAATTCCAAGTACTTTAATTTTCACAAATTCAAGTCCAATTGGTTTATTCTTGACCAACTTTTAGCGATAAGAGCTTTTTACTTCTTGTCTTTAGGTTCCTTTCTTATTGAAGCTTTAAGTAGCTAACCAAACTGAGATTTTACTGTTGGTGCAAGTGCCAAGCCTACACACTTGGCTAGGCATGAGAAGTCTTTATGTGCAAATGATTGGAGACCCATGAGAACCATTGCCTGTGGATTTTTTATCTTTAACCATTTGTAAAAGTCAAATTGACTTGGATGAATATTTGTAAATGCTACTAAACTCGTGGAGCTAGGAGAATCTCTTGGTATGAAACTAGATTAAGGGAACACTTCTCTTGTGAGAGCCAAATTTGAATTCAAATTCAAATTTGATCAATGCATCTATAAAATGATTGTAAAAAACTTGTGGGATAAGCTCACCATTCTTGTGCCTTAGTTGATCACATTGTAGAGAGTGTGTGGCTCACCTCATAGCCTACACTTCTCACTATCATTGGGCATTGATTATCATGCCAATGATCATGTACAACATTGTCATATAATACAATAGATCATTGCTTATATCTGTTGATCTCTCTGTCATAGTCACTCAAAACAGTGTTCTTGTCTAGCTCATATCGCAATCATTACTTCACCATTTTCAATTTTCTATGGCTTGTTGGAATCAGCTCTAAGTCTACTATGTGATATCAGATTTTGAAGACATTCCATTTAGTGGATTGGGAGGAAAGCGGCTCGAAGTGGCCACTGCTCATTCTCTACAGAGGTCCTAAAAAATCAGGTGTAATGCTTCACTTGCTAAATTGATTGCTCTATGTATAGTCAACCATTTTAAGTGATTCTACTTGGAATCATAGCTCTTTAAGCTAATTTGATATCTCCAAAAGGGATTTTTCTAGTTGCTACTGTGCTGGGAGCATTGAGCTTAACAATCAGCAGGTGTGTGAACCAAAATAGAAGGTTTTGATGATTTGTGAATGAAGTTATCTGTTTTGAATCAATCATTACATGGATCATCTCCAAAGTACATATGGACTTTTTTAGTGTCATTGGAAAGGCAAAAAGGACCTACAACTCAAGTCTAAAGTGATAAAGGGCTGGTACAGAGTAGGGATTAGCAGTACCAACTCATTTCTTGGAGTGTCCATCCATCTTTCCCAACAGTGGTATCAGAGCAAAGCTAAGGTAAAATGGGAGATGGTTTTCCTTCTTTCATTGGTAAATTGGACAGGAACAACTACCAAGAATGTCCTTGAGGATGAAGACATACTTGCAAGGAAGGAGTCTTTATGGATACATCTCAAGAGATGAGGAGATGCCCATTTTCAGAAGCAAAGGACAACCTGCAAGAGAGGAGCATGAAAGACTCAATTCATGGTGTGCCAAAGATGCATTACCAAAGTCATACTTACTTAACTCTATCTCTAACTTTCTTCTTCCACACATAAGGAACTGTAAGACATCCCAAGAGACTTGGGATACATTATCATCATATTTTTCTTTCAACACAAGGGCTAAGAAGAACCAATTATGGATTGAGTTTACCACTCAAAGAAAGCAACCTAAGCAAGGCATGTCAGAGTATGTGACCAAATTCAAGGATGTGGCTGATCAATTAGCAAGCATAGGAGAGGAGATTGAAGAGGAGAAAATTGTGAGACAAGTAATCAATGGTATTAAGGCAGATGAAAAATGGGAGAGCTTCACAATTGCCAAGGACTTGTACATGGACATGCAGATTCCAAGTCTTACCACACTCATGGGACAACTCTTTACCCATGAAGCCAAGCTCAAAAAAATGGAGATTCATCAAGAGGTAATAACTCATCTGCTCTATACACAGATAAAGGCAAATCTAAAGAGAAAGGGAAAAGCAAAAAGATTGAGGATGAAGGTACAACCTCTCAAGCTAACTATGCAAGAAGATGTAGAAACTCAAGAGGTAGGGGCAGAGGAGGTAAGCAAGGTAATATTTGTGGATTATCAAATCTATTTCTGGATCAAGGTATTATGTATCTTTCATTGATGATTTTATTAGGTGGACTATCTTATATTTTATGAAGCACAAAGATGAAGTACTCAATTGTTTTAAGAAGTATCTTGCACTTGTGGAAAACCAAATAGGAAGAAGCCTAGAAAGACTAAGGTCAGATGGAGGCGGTGAGTACTTCTCAAATGATTTTGATGCATTCTTGCAAGATAGAGGAATCAAAAGGAAATCACAACAAGGTATACCCCTGAGCAAAATGGGGTGGCTGAGAGGAGAAATAGATTAATTGTTGAAACAGCTAGCTCAATGCTAAATGAGAAAAAACTACCTAGTTATTTGTGTGCAGAGAGTGTATCTACTGCCACTTATCTTGTTAATAGGTTGCCATCTAAATCACTTGATGGGATGACCCCATATGAAGCATGGCATGGTAGAAGACCTTCACTTGATCATTGAAGGATCTTTGGATGTGTTGCTTATGTGCATATCCCATCTCAAATTAGAGGTAAGCTAGACCCTAAGGTAGAGAAGTGCATCTTCATAGGGTATGACTTGAATAAAAAATGATACAAGTTTTATAATCCATCCAAGAAAGGATTTATGGTCAGTAGAGATGTTGTGTTTGATGAGAATGGTTCTTGGTTTGAAAGTGAATGCAGGAAAATTAAGTTGCCATATGACTTGGAAGAGGAGTTTCCAAGTCTCACCAAGGAGGAGCCAAACCAGATTGAAGACATCAAATCAGATGATGATGACATCATCAACCTAGAAGAATTCAAGGCATGGAAATCAAAGGGCAAAGCCAAGATGAAGAAGTTGGAGGACATACCTGAAAGGCAGAGTACAGAGGCTTGACCATAGCAACTCAAGAGGAAATATGGTTAAAGGCATTGTATACAGATTTGGGACTTGTGAGTTCCAAACCTCACATATTTGGAGATAATGTAAGTTCCATGCATGTAGCAGCAAATCCTATTTTCCATGCAAGAACCAAACACATAGAGGTCCATTACCACTTCATCAGGGAGAAGCTCATGGCAAAGGAGATTGATATTTCTTTTGTTCCTATTGAAAAGCAAGTAGCAGATATGATGATGAAGGCACTTGATGGAATAAAGCTTTGTAGATTCAAAGCTATGGTAGGTATTCAACGTATCAGAGAATGAAGACTCGAGCATACTTTAGCTTGAGGGGGAGCTATTGGAACATCAAGTTTACACTATGTTTGAGGTGGATTTGATCTACATCAAAGGCTATCACATCGAAAGAATATCCATTGGAGAGTTCTTTTACTATGCTGATTTATTGTATTTTTAAAAAAAGATATTTCATGTATCTTTTACCATTGTAAAAGCCTTGAGCTTTACACATGTAAACTTATAAAGATAGAGCCCAAATCCCACAAATTTGTGGTGGTTGAGTTGCATTCAATCAAGCAATCAATCACCTAAAAGTAGATCAAACTAGATCTTCACTTTTCCTAGATTGTAGGAAAGTGAATTGATTCCCTCCAACAACCATTCCCAGCTTCATTTGAATTCAAAATCCACTTGTAGAAGTAGTGGAACACTCCTAGAGTCTATATAAAGACTTGAAATCACTTGTACAATACATGGAAGCAATATACATACACTTGTGATCATCTGTTTGTTAAGAGAAGTAATTCAGAAGTGAATAGCTATGTGTGTATGTTGATGATATCATACTTATAGGTAATGATTCTAATGGCATCAAGCAGATCAAGAATCAAATGATGCAGGAGTTCAAAATAAGTGATCTAGGGTCACTAAAGTATTTTCTTGGATTTGGATTAGTCTATACAAATTCTAGAATTTATATCGCTCAAAGAAAGTATGTGCAGGATATGTTGAAGAAATTTCACTTGAGGATGCTAAGATAGCAAGAACCCCTATGGAGGTAAACCAAAAACTAAGTGCTCATGAAGGTGTACTTGAAAATATTGCAGGATACCAAAGCATAGTGGGAAGCCTAAACTATGCTACATTGACAAGGATTGATATTGCTTATGGAGTAAGTATCTTAAGTCAATTCATGCACAAACCTAGAGCACCTCACTTGGAAGCTGCCAAGAGGATTTTGAAGTACCTTAAGGGCACTCAAAATCAAGGTTTATACTTTCCTTATACGTCAGATTTGGACATCAAGATATACTCGGATGGAGATTGGGCAAGTTGCAAGGATGACAGAAGGAGTACCTCAGGTTATCTCTCTTTTGCAGGTGACAAGCCTATTTCATGGTCTTCCAAGAAGCAAGCTATTGTTGCTTTATCTTCAACAGAGGCTCAATATAGAGGACTAGCCAATGCTACTCAAGAAGCCATATGGATTAGATTGCTATATGCAGACTTGAGATTACATGCTAACTCTCCAATGATTTTTGGAGACAATACAAGTTCTTTACATCTTGCAGCAAACCCTATCTATCATGATAGGACTAAGAATATAGAGGTCCACTATCATTATGTGACAGAGAACCTATTAAGCAAGGAAATTGAGTTGGCATATGTATCAACTAATGTGCAATGTGCAGACTTATTGACCAAAGCACTTGATGGCACTAAACTTTGCAGGTTTAAAGCTATGATTGGATTGCAAGACATTCAAGAGGATTGATGAAGAAGACCAAGCCAAGATGTTTGGCTTGAGGGGGAGCTGTTGGTGCAAGTGCCAAGCCTACACACTTGGCTAGTCATGAGAAGTCTTTATGTGCAAATTATTGGAGACCCATGAGAACCATTGCCTATGGATTTTTTTATCTTTAACCATTTGTAAAAGTCAAATTGACTTGGAGGAATATTTGTAATTGCTACTAAACTCATGGAGTTAGGAGAATCTCTTGGTACAATTTTCCTTGAGGGAATATTTCCTAAATTAAGGGAACACTTCTCTAGTGAGAGCCAAATTTGAATTCAAATTCAAATTTGATCAATGCACCTATAAAATGATTGTAAAAAACTTTCGGGATACGCTTGCTATTCTTATGCCTTAATTGATCACCTTGTAGAGAGTGTGTGGCTCACCTCATAGCCTACACTTCTCACTATCATTGGGCATTGATTCTCATTCCAATGATCATGTACAACATTGTCATATAATACAATAGATCATTGCTTATATCTGTTGATCTCTTTGTCATAGTCACTCAGAATAGTGTTCTTGTCTAGCTCATATTGCAATCATGACTTCACCATTTTCAATGTTCTATGGCTTGCTGGAATTAGATCTAAGTCTACTATGTGCTATCAAAGTTTGAAGACATTCCATTTAGTGAATTGGGAGAAAAGTGGCTCCAAGTGGTCATTGGTCATTCTCTGTAGAGGTCCTAAAAAATCAGGGGTAATTCTTCACTTGCTAAATTGATTGCTTTGTGTATAGTCAATCATTTTAAGCGATTCCACTTGGAATCATTAGCTCTTTAAGCTAATTTGATATCACCAGAAGGAATTTTTCTAGTTCCTATTGTGCTGGGAGCACTGAGCTTAACAAAGAGTAGGTTTGTGAACCAAAATAGAAGGTTTTGATGCTTTGTACTTGTGAAGTTATCTGTTTTGAGTGAATCATTACATGGATCATCTCCAAAGTACATGGGCACTTATTTATGTCATTGGAAAGAAAAAAGAACCTACAACTCAACTCCAAAGTGAAAAAGGGATAGTATAGAGCAGGGATTAGCAGTACCAACTCATTTCTTGGAGTGTCCATCCATCTTTCCCAACATTTACAAGAATCTCTCTACTACTTAAGTCTAAGAATCCACTCATGTTTTTTTGGATTTTAGCAAAATCCCTTTAAGAATAGGCAAACATTATGTTTTACGTTTCATAGACTCAATTAATATAATCACAGTTGCAAACTACATATTTGGAATATTTCACTCACTTCAGACTTGGAACAACTTACTCTTTTCACACTTTTCCATTGGATAAATGGAACTTGAGTAAAAAGTTCTTAAGAGGAGTTTGATTTCCAATACATTAGTTACAAGGTCTTGGACAATCATAGCCAAGCTTGAACAAGTGTGGTTGACCTTGCGACAAGAATAAAGACTTAGGCTTTATCATTAAGATCTCTTAAATGAACAAAAGTGTCATGGCTTACTCATGGGATTTTAAGGATCTTTCCCTCAACTCAAGTCGTAGCACATGCTAATGCCTTTTCACATTCTAAAGCTAAGAATCTTATCAATATTGATACAACTCTAGGTGACATCAACTTTAAGTACTACTTCTGATGGTTTGGGACTTTTGGGAACTACTTGCTGTGTAATGAGTTTGAAGAATTTCATTATCACTGCTAGGGAGAATGTTATTCTTTAAGGACTTGAGATTCCTTCTAAGGAATCAGATAATCTAAGAAAATGATTCATCATGGAATCCATTGCATTATTATACTAGTTTTTTTAAAAGAATCTCTCGACTTTTGGATAAGATTCTCAAAGGCTTTCAAATTAAAGGATCACTGTAAGATATGTTTTTCTTGATGAAAGTTTGACTTGAAATTTCATTGGTATATGAAAAACATTACTTATCTTGAATTTTGAAAACATATTATCATTGTTCAATCGTTTGATGTTACTAGAGTACTTTAAATATAATTTGACAATCCACTTCGATTGCATAATTTAAAGTACAATCTTCTTTTGATGATTGGACCAATCTATAATAATTACTATGAACACTTCATCCTTTTTTTTATCACTTAATAATCATTGGGATTCTTTTCTAGAAGTGATAGCTTACCAATATCTTGGAAGACTTTAATGATTGAGCTTTACAAATAGCTTGTCCAAAAGATACAATTTTCAACCTAAATTAGTGCATCCGTACTGGACTATCAAAAAAGCCAATACTTTGCTCCTTGTAGGTGGTAAACAACCACCTTTAGGGTTAGGTGCCCCATCCTTTTCTAGAATTTAGTATTCCAAAAATTTATTTTCTAGATAACTTTCTTGAATAAACATCTAAATCTAGAATATGTTTACTTTCCCATTTGCTGAATTCGATCCCTAGCCTCCCGATTGCATTCCTCCTCATTCTTGAGGAGAAACTCCTTTTTGAAGAGGTGGGTAAATTCATCCCAATTTGAGGGTTTTTTATGAGTCTCAAAGAGAATCATCCACCACGTTAGGCCCTAAGGCCTACATAAGAAATTGGCCTCTACCACTTGCATGTGTTCGGAGGTGTTCTTAAGTTGATGGACATCATTCAACTTTTCTAAGAATATTAAGAATGCATCCTTATTTTGGTCCTTATCTTCTTCTGAGAAGTAAGAAGGTCATAGATATTGATGGGGGATCATTCTAAAACCCCAATGCAAGAATGGAAGATGGTTGCCCTCCACTAGGTCCACGAACAATGATATATGCTTTCTGTTTTGAAATTTTCTCTACACATGTACAAAGACTTAAAATGAAACTCTGTAGGCTTACAATAGACTATATAAGTCATAAATCATCCCAAATGGATATTCCATCTAGGAGAATGATCCTCTGCAAAATATGCTACCTATTCGCAGCACTCTCTGCTTATGTGCAAAGATATACCTTCACAAAGTTGGAAATTTCTCGCAACTCACTTAGTCAAAGAACTTGAAACTTTGGAAAACTTTAGGGCACTATATGAGAGACCACATAAATCTTGAAATCAATGAAAATGAGTACAATGACAGAGCAAACAATGCTTTGTAATTTGGTACAATCAGATTTGGAAATCCTAACTACACCTCTAGATAGAGAGGAGCAAAATCATGAGAAAATGAGGTAAGCAAGCAAGCGGGCTACTTGCTGGAGTTTATGACTTCACTAAACTAAATGATAAACTTGTGGAATGCATACAACTCAAGAAAAAAAGGTGGGATGGTGCTTATATAGAGTTTAACTTTTCCTACAATCTAGCTAACCACCCACCAATCAGTGTAGGTGCACTTTTTGGTGGGTGATTGATGAGATTTGAATTTGATTGAGTTTGGTGAAGTTTCTAACTTGATTCCATGACTTTGGGTCCTCCCTTTTGATTGTTCCACTTGGAAAACTCATGGCAGAGTCCTTTTGCATGATTGAGACTTGATTTTCAAAACTCCCCCTCAAGTCTCAATGCCTAGCTCCTTCCATTCCAATGCATGCCTTGAAGTATTGTAGTTTTACTCCATCCATCCAAAGCTTTGGTAAACATATATGCATATTGGTCCTTTGTATTGACATGCTCCACCTTGACATCCTTTGACATGATCTTCTATCTAATAAAGCCGTAATGCACTTCTATATGTTTTGAGCTTGCATGGAACACCGGATTTCGAGCCAAGCATATAGTACTTATGTTGACGCAAAAAATAGGTACTTGCCTAACCTACAAATCAAGATCAAAGAATAATTTCTTGAGCCACATAAGCTCACATGAGACTTGTGCTAAGCCTCTATACTCAATTTCATGAGAGAGCCACTTTTAGTTGTTTCTTTGACATCTATGAGATGGTCTTCTTCCCTAGCATGAGAACATATCCACTAATGCTCCTTTTGTCATCTTTGGAGCCTATCCAATCAGCATCACAATAAGCTTGTACATTTAATCCATCATTAAATAGATAATATAGGACTTCATTCATTGATCCTTTGACGTACATAAGTACACTTGGCTGCAACAAGATGAGGTACTCTTGGTGCCTGCAAAAATTGAGATAACACTCCAACTACATGTGCAATATCTGGTCTTGTCATAGTAGCATACAAGAGAGAACCAATTATTGACCTATACATGGTCACATCCTTCACTTCTTTACCTTCATGATCACTTATTTAGACATTTACTTCTAATTGATTTGAAATGGGCTTGCAATCACACAATCCAAACTTCTTCAAAAGATCTAGAATGTATTTCATTTGCATCAAGTATATACCTTCCTCTTCATATAGTACTTCAATCCCAAGGAAGTAACTTAAAATCCCTAAATAAGAGATTTTAAACTCAAATCCAAGCTTCCTCTTTATTTCCTTTATGTTGGCTTCATCATCCCCCATAATGATCAAATCATCAACATATATACAAATGAAAAAAAAATTGCTACCTTCCTTCTTCACGGAGTGATGGGTCTACATGACTCTGATTGTATCCACATTTTACCAAGTAGTCCACAAGTCTTTGGTTCCAAGCCGTTGGGGCTTGCTTGAGTCCATAAGATCCTTCTTAATCTTGCATAAATTATGTGGAAACCTCTCATCTTCAAAACCTTGGGGTTGCTCCATGAAGACTACCTCTTCGAGCTCTCATTTAGGAAAGCATTCTTCACATCCAATTGGTACATCTTCCAACCTTTTGAGGCTAAAATTGCAATCAAACTTCTTATGGTGGAAATCTTAGCTACTATACTGAATGCTTCCTCAAAGTCTATGCCATGGGTTTGAGCAAAATCTTTTGCAACCAACCTTGCTTCATACCTAGAGATGCTCCCATCTACATGCCTCTTTACCTAGTACACTCATTTGTTGCCAATGACTTTCATGTCCTTTGTTCTTGGCACCAATGATCAAGTATCATTTTCTTCAAATGCCTTGGCTTCCTCCTCCATAGATTCAATCCATTCCCTATGCTTATTTTCTTCTTCAAAAAATTTAGGTCCTTCACAAGCTACAACTTGACTCATGTAGCCATAGTGTCTTGCAATGAATGAATCATAAGTTAACCTTTGAATAGGGTATTTAACCCTATTGGATGACCTTACCTCACCATTAGGTGGTAGGAATCTCCTCCTCCTTGGTTTAGATGCTTTAAATGCCCATTTTGTCAGGTAATCTGTGGCCACTATTATGTATTCAGCATGGGATTGTCTTGCTGGAGGATGTATGGGTCCAATGAAATCTAACCCCCATTTACTAAAGGCTCTTGCTGAAATTAAAGGTATTAATGGCATATTATCTCTTTTATTTGGTTGACTCACTCTCTCGAAAATGTCACATCTTTTCACATATGTTCTTGCATCAGGAATAGGGTTGGCCACCAAAAGCCAGAATATAATGAGTTTAGCAGTTCTGTCACTTGAGAAATGTCCTCCTGCCACTCCAGAATGTGCCATTTCCAACATTTCCAGATATCTATCTTTAGGAACACAAATTCTTAAATATCCATCCATCCCTTTCTTATATAATTGATCTCCTATGAGTTGATATTCTTCAGAGATCATTTGTAGATTTTTTGAGTCGACACTAGCTCCTACTTGTTTTCCTTTCTTCTTCCTTTTCAATTCCTCAATGATGTACTCACTCCATTCTGGATTTGTCTAAAACCAATATAGAGTTATAAGTTCTGAATTTTGCAAGGATTGGCATTTTCAATAGTTAGCAACATATTTTCTTACATCTTGAATCTTATTAGGCCAATGTACAGGTGTAATAGGAATCTTATGTTCACAGATTTTAGGATCAATACCTTTCGTGTTTTTCACGATTATGAGGAGAGAATCGTGTTTTTCACGACTCTGTGGAGAGAATCATGTTTTTCACGATTCTGTGGAGAGAATCATGTTTTTCACGATTTTATGGTGAGAATCGTGTTTTTCATGATTCTGTGGTGAAAATCGTGTTTTTCACGATTCTGAGGAGAGAATCATGTTTTTCACGATTCTGTGGAGAGAATCGTGTTTTTCACAATTCTGTGGTGAGAATCGTGTTTTTCACAATTCTGTGGAGAGAATCGTGTTTTTCACGATTCTGTTCCCAGATAATCGTGATTGCTCACGATCGTTAAAAACATGATTCTCTTATGAAAATCGTGCTCTGGGAATCGCGATTTTGTGCTTTGATTCAGAGAGTCGCGATTTTGTTCTTTGATTCAAAGAATCGCAATTTTGTTCTTTGATTCAGAGAATCGCAATTTTGTATTTGACTACAGAATTGCGATTCTGTGCAGATTTTTGAAATTTTTTGAAGTTTGTTAGACGGCCGCCGAATAAGGACAATTGTACTTAGACAGAGGTTTTTAATGTAGAAAGAACCCTTCTGAAAGTACGCGGTAAAGAAAGATTCGCGCAAGCCTTGTAACAAAATTCTATTTAAAGCAATGAAAAGAACAGCAGAGGGACGAGAGAAGGAGCCCCGTTTTTGGGAGTTGCGAGTGTATTGTGAGAGCCCTGATTTGGGATTAACTCTTCTACTGTGTGTAGGTAGGTGTTAACGAGTAGAGTATCTTGGCTCTGTCCTGTTCTGCGTGCCTTATCTGTGTAATCGTTTTGACTGCGTAGACGTGATACACTGCGGTGTTGCGAATCGGTACTGCGATTTGAGATTCTGTTCGATAACGAGTTAAGATATCTTTGATTATGCGTAAGGCGTTAGTGTATTGTCTATCTGCTATTTCTTCGGTGGAATAGGTAAGCGTGAAGAATGGACATGAGTTGTTATGATTCGCTGTAAGTGACTGAGTCGGTATTTTAGTCTGTGTTCAAAGGTAACGCCGGTAATGTCTAAGTACGCGTAGAATGGTAATAATGTTGCGATACGTCTTGCGGTCAGTAGATATTACGGGTTGAAGGTAGATACACGGTAAGTCTGTGAACTGACAAGAAGATTGTGTGTTATGATTTGTTAAGTTACTAAAAGTATTGGACTGTCGTCTCGGACTACTGCTCAACTACTATGGCAGGAACAGTCTGGGAGCTCTGAGTCCAGTACGTTGGTCCAGTTGAGTTGTTCAGAAGCAAAAAACTGAGCTAAGACGTGAAAACCATAACCACGGTTGAGTGAGAAGTTGGGAAAATAGTACAGGGCCTCTGTCTAACAGACCCCTACCACTCCCAAGGACCCACTTGGCTAGAGTCAGTTTAATTTTTGCGGTAAGATTGAGTACAGAGAAAGAGAGACTCGGAAATGTCTAGTACGCAGGTGTGGAACCAGACTCTGGAGTCTCCGAAGAATTGTTGTTTTGAATTAGTAATTAACGTCTGCGGTAGGTAGTTAACAGTTAAGTTATTAGTAAACGATCTTACCTTTAACATTTGGCGCCGTCTGTGGGAAAGTGGCATCCGATTGCCAGTTCTCTGGCCCGGTGCCTGCGAGAAAGTGGCAACTGATTACCAGTCTCTGCGGTAAAGTAGCATTTGATTACGAGTCACTTGTAAGACAGTGGCATTAGAGTGCTAACGGTTTGTAAGAAGCAAACATCCAGCAACATTTGCTTCACTGACAGTAGCAACAGATCCAGATTGTTGCAAACTGCTCAGATAGTATCACTGGGCAATGATACATGCCGGTCACTCGAACGGGCGAAACATATCCTAAGAATCGTCAGATTGAAGCACGAAAATCACAAAAGATAGCCTCGGGAGAAGTAGGCATAACTAGATCTGACCAAGTGGTCAAGAAAAGTGGAAACGTTACAACTGATTCCGGTCATATTCCGGTAGAACGGTCAACGCCTTCGATACATTCTGATGCTACTTCGACCCAGCCTATCGAAGATATAGCAAGTCCAGACTCTATCAAAACGCCGTTGGAACCTAGTTTAACAATATCAGATAAAGATTTAGAGTTGTCCACGGTCAGAAATACGTTAGGAAAATTCGGCAAAAGTAGTAAAACAGGGCATTCTGGCCCAATTTCGGCTCATTCCGGTGAGATTCTGGTGATAGAATCACCGATCGCTGGCAAAGGTTTAGCCTTTTTTGCGGAATCATCAGCTCAACCTTCGTGTTTGGAAGAAAGATTTCGAATATTAGACATCCAGAAGGAAGGAAAGCTGTTCGAAACAGAGATCCGAAGCATCTTAAGTCGAAACAGCACACCGGAAAACGCACCATCCGGCGATACAAGTCCCGATAGTTCACCCGATCAATCCCGAGATACAGAAGGAAACCCTGAACCCTTCACAATGAGCGGGCAACACCAACAACAACAACATCAACAACAACAGCTAGGACCGCCAAGGCCACCTCCAACAGGAGTGACCTACACGAAATTCGGTGGGTTTCCAGGAGACGACCCAGACGCCCACGTACGAACTTTCGAGATAAGTTATGCAGTTCTTAACCATCCACCAGATCAGGCGTATAAAGCCATTGTTTTTCAATCTACACTGATCAATGAAGCGGCGAGATGGCTCACGGAATATGATATCAATCATTTCGGTACTTACGATGCAGTACGAGACGCCTTTTTACAGCGATTCAGACTAAAGAAGAATCCTGCTGAAATCTTTGAGTATCTACAGAACAACAGACAGAAGGTAAATCAGACCGTCCAGGAGTACGCTACCCTCTTTAGAACACATTTACAGCAGATACCACAGGCTCATGCTAATCTACCTGATGATGTCATCTCTCAATGGTTTATCAATGGATTAACCCCACAACTGAAGCAGATCATGATCATAAGATGTGTCGGAGCTATGACCTTGGATGCCGTCATTGCAATGGCTCTACAGTTAGAATCCAAGGTTGGTGGATTTTCAGAAGACTTGGAATGGTTAAAAACAAACAAAAATATGGCTGAAGATATCACCAGGCAAGTATATTGCACCACATGCAAAAATTCGGGGCATACAAGTGCCAACTGTGTACTGAACCAAGTGTTTTGCGCTATCTGCAACACTACCGGACACACCACCGGAAACTGTGTCTACAACGCTAGAATACAAGGGACAGCAACCGTCAATGCAGTCATCCAAGAACATGGCCAACCAGTAAATCACTATGTGCCTCCGCAACTGAGAAACAATCAACAACAAGGACATCGGAACTACCGAGGACAGAGAAACAACACTTATAATGCCAACCGATGGCAGAATGGACCACCACCGGAAAACCCTGAGTTACCACCTCCACGCTGTCATTTCTGTGGCGAATTCGGCCACATTAGAAGGTTTTGTAAAGACGCAATGGAGTATGATCAAAGAAAGAAGGAACGCCAAAATCCAATGGCCAACATGGTAAAAATTACACCGATCGAGACACAGACTGCTACAGTTTAGACCCGTTCCGGTAAACAACTTCAGCCGGCAGCAGAAATCTTTGAACCAGGGATACAAGAACAACGAAGGATGTATAACAAAGCTAGTCACTGGACCACAACAGAACCACCAGTGTTCCCAGAACCTATTCCGGTGACTCAGGCTTCTTCATCAAAGGACGATACAACACAAAAGGATGCATCAGTAGGGCCATCATCATCAGTAGAGACAACGGCAGACACTTCTGCGTCAGTAGAAACTTCAAGTCCAAAAGAACAAGACAATCAAGCTCAACAGGCCTGGGAAATTTTATCCAAGGCATCCATCACGCTGCCTCTAGGCTAACTTCTGGCCTTAGTGCCCGGGATCCGACAACAGTTTCAGCAACAATTCAGCCCAGTACCTTCTTGCATTCCGACGACAGCCGCAGTTCAACCGGAACCTGATGCTGCGATTGATCACGCAGTGCCCTTGATCACAGTATGGTATAAGAATCAGATGATCACGCAGGTATTAATTGATGGAGGCTCAGGCGTAAACATTGCGACCGTAGCGTTATGCAAAAAGCTAGGCTGGACCGAAATTGAACCAGTTCAATTCTTTGTTCGAATGGCGGATCAATCAAGAGTCCATCCTGTAGGACTTGTGCGGAATGTACCCATCACTCTACAAGGTACAACTTTCAAGATGACTTTTGTCATACTAGATCTACCCGAATCCACTTTGGATTACAATCTTCTTTTCGGCCGACCTTGGCTGAAGCATGCGAAGGTAATACAGGACTGGTCTGCACAAGAGCTTACATTCAAGGATGCCCATCGTAAATATGTGGTGAAACTAGATGCTATGCAATCTTGCGAACCTCACGCCAGACCGTACTTTGCTGAACCAGTTCATATGTTAGATGGACTGTCAGATGATGAAGAAGAGCAATTTCTGAAGAGTAATGCCGATTTAATGTCTCTAGGAACTGTTGACCTACAATCCGTCATAGATAACTGGAACACGTCAGTATGTACAGTAATAGCTATCACCGGAAAGTCGGTCCAAGAAGATACTTCCTCAACCCATGACGACGAATTACAACCACTGTTCAAACCAACAGATGATACAGAGAAACCTCAACAATTTTATGTCCCAGAAGACCAGCTGATCACGTACAATCTAGGAGATAGAGATCACCCACGACCTGTGAAGATGAGGCAGAACTTACCGGAAACATTTAAGGAGGATTTGATTAAACTTCTTCGCGAATTCGCAGACGTCTTTGCATGGGATTACAAAGACATGAAAGGATTAGATCCGCGCATCTATCAACACAGGGTCATGTTGAAACCGGAAGTGAAACCAAAAAGACAACCCAGCTACAGAACGAACCCCCATTATGCATCACAGGTAAAAGCCGAACTTGATAGACTATTAAAAGTCGGATTCATTGTGCCAGTAGAACACGCGGAATGGATCTCACCCATCGTGATCGTGCCAAAGAAAAACAAGCAGTTACGAATCTGTGTGGATTACCGGAAATTAAATGCAGCCACAGTACCAGATCCTTTCCCGATCCCCTTTTTGGATACCATGCTTGATAGAGTCGCAGGTCACGAAATGTATTCATTTTTAGATGGATACAGCGGGTACAACCAGGTTAGAATGGCTGAAGAGGATATACCAAAAACTGCCTTCATTACCAATTGGGGTGTCTTTGCCTGCACAGTAATGTGGTTCGGATTGAGAAATGCACCAAGCACATTTCAAAGATGTATGCAGGAGATATTTTCTCCTTATCTCACTTCATTCATGCAAGTATATCTCGACGACTTCTCAATCTTTGGGAAGATGATAGCCCATTTGTTTCATTTACGATGCTGTTTTCAGAAGTGTAGAGAATATAGACTCTGCCTTAATCCTAACAAATCCGTGTTTGCAGTTTCGTGTGGCAAACTACTTGGGCATATTGTATCTGCTCAAGGAATTCGAGTGGACCCGGATAAGATTTCAGCGATTTTAGAAGCCCCGATACCCACAACTCCGAAGGAAGTAATGCGTTTTATGGGTCAAATACGGTGGCATGGCAGACACTTACGGTGGCTTGCTCACCTAGCAGTGCCACTGAACAAGCTAATCACAAAAACTCCCCGACAGTTTGAATGGACTGAAGAATGTCAAACTACATTTGATCGACTCAAGTATCTCCTAACGCAAGCCCCAATTTTACAACCACCGGACTGGGACAATCCGTTCCATGTTTTTGTCGACGCTTCAGATATTGCAATTGGTAGTATTCTGATGCAGCAAACAGATAAGTGGTTTCGCCCTGTTTATTACGCCAGTAGAAGGCTTGCACCTGCAGAAAAGAACTACTCCACCACGGAAAGAGAATGTCTAGGACTGATTTACTCAATCAAAAAGTTCAGACATTACCTACTAGGCCGGAAATTTACATTTCACGTGGATCATGCTGCCCTTGTTTATCTAGTAAGACAGCAGCACTTAGGAGGACGATTAGCACGATGGGTGCTACTTTTACAAGAATTCGACTATGATGTCATTCACCGACCCGGAAATACACATGCCTTAGCAGATTTCTTATCACGCCTAGATTCCGGTGAAGCTCCGGTAGGCATAGATGAAACGACTCCTGCAATTTACAATGCTGAACCACTGCACGATGAGACTACCAAAGTACAAACACCACATACATACTATGATCAGATTCTAACTTTTCTCACCGAAGGATGCTTTCCAGCCGAGACTGCCAAGGCAGTTCGAAGGAAAATCACAGTTTTTAGCCGCCGATTTCGGTTAGTTGCTGGAGAACTATATTATACAGATCATATACCGGAATCCTACTTCGCTGTATTCCACCACATGAAGTTAACTCAGTTATCACTTTGGCTCACTCAATTCCTTCCGGTGGCCATTTTGCAGCAGACTTAACTCACCGAAAAATTCTGCAAGGAGGACTCTGGTGGCCAACTATGTACAGAGATATCTCACAGTTTGTTAAACAATGCGATGCTTGCCAAAGAGCTGGTCAGCCTTTACAACGGCATCTTTTTCCCCTGCAACCCATCTTACCATTAGAACCTTTTCAAAAATGGGGTCTAGATTTTATCGGGCCAATTACACCTCCAGCAGTATCCAGTAACAATCGATACATACTGACTTGCACAGATTACGCAACTAGATGGGCAGAAGCTTGGGCTTTGCGGTCTGCTACAGCAGTTACGGTAGAAAAATGTCTACTCACGGATGTCTTCCCACGATTTGGTTTACCACTGGAAATTGTCTCAGATCAAGGCACTCATTTTGTAAACAATTTAATGAAGGCACTCACACAGTCCTTCCAAGTCACACATAAATTTAGCTCTCCTTATTATCCACGTGCCAATGGATTGGCTGAAAGTACAAACAAATCACTGTTAAACATCCTCCGGAAATTGATCATGGAAGCACCGGAAAGATGGGATCAACTACTACCTGCAGTATTATGGGCATACCGAACTACATATAAAGTAACAACAGGCTTGACACCTTTTAAGCTAGCTTATGGCTTAGAAGCAATCGCTCCCATGGAAGTAGTCATCCCAAGTTTGCGGGTAGCAATCACTCAGAAGATGCTACCGGAATCTTCACTGACAGCACGAATGAATGCACTCAGAGAACTTGATGAGTACCGATGGCTCAGTTTTTTAACTATGGGCGAAGTTCAACTAAGGCAAGCTAAGACACACGATCGATATTTGAAGACGCCAATCTTTTCGGTAGGACAGCTTGTACTCTTCTATAACGCAAAATCGGACAGAGCAGCAGGAAAATTCAAACTACGATGGTTCGGCCCTTTCAAGATCTCAGCACAAGTAGGTCCGGCAACTTTTCGGTTGACTACATTGACCGAAATTCCACTTCCAAAAGTAATTAATGGATCGAAGTTGTGGCCGTATTATCCCACTACCAGTACGCCTTAATTATTCGGCGACGAGCCACGTTTTGTATAAATTTTTATGTTTTGCTTTTAGCCGTCTTTTGTACAAATCTTTATGTTACCAGCCGCCCCTCCCTACCGGTCACTCAATACGCACGCTAGCATGCAAACCGTATCATTCCCGCACCACACAATGATACTCACCCCCACACCGTGTTCTCCATATTTAACCCCCTGAGTTGCGCCAAAAACCGCTATTGTGTTTTCGTGATTGTGTGTGTTATCTCAGTATTCTGTGTTTTCTGTAAGTGTGCATTGTGAACGCCATGGAAGCACTAGCCAACTACGCTTCTTTCCGCGAAGGTATCCCTACAGACGTAGGCGAATACCTGCGATGCAGAGGGTTGGCCAACTTCGCTGAGTTGCCTTGGCACTCAGTGGAAGCCCATCCCTTCTCCGCACAGATCATCCAAGCCATTGCCGAAAGTCCCACCACCGAACGACAGTGGGTCTTCCTTTCCCTCCCACATAGAACTGTCTTCACCTTCCAAGCCTTCGCCGACGCCTACCGCCTCACCCCGCAAGGCCGCGAAACTGGTCCTAGCATCCCTTTCGCCCGTATGTCCGAACTCTTTCCCCGCTCCTCATCAAACGAATACGCCATTCTATGCCGCCCAGAACCCGAGCGATCCGCCCTACAGTTCCTTGTAGCCATCCTCAACCTGCAAAAACGAACATATGGCATCTCTCGCCCCTTCTACTCCGCCTTAGATTTAGCTGCCCGCGAACCTGTAAATTTTGCCTCTTACTTTTTCCTTAGAATCCATAAAGAATGTGTAGCTATCGTAAAACAGCTCCAAAAGGGTTCTATCCCCCGCTCTCGCCTTCCCCACATCATCTCCTTCCTCTTCCCAACCATTCTCGCCGCACAACCCCCACCCGCAGGCCCCGCACTTCGACACGAAGAATCCGCACAACCAATCGAGGACACTGAAGAAGAAGACGAAGAAATTAATCAGCTCTTCCATACCAAGCGAATTCGGATCAGCTCCTCGGAAAGTGAAGTCCAAGGATCCGCCGGAAAAGATCAGGAGACCAAGCCAGACGACCAAGAGGAAACATACCACGACACCGCCACACACAACGAAACATCGACGGAGCAACCAGACCAGCAGGATCAAGCAGAGACTGAAATAGTGTCCACAGAAAAAGAATCTGAGCAGCACCAGGATGAACAGGAATCGGCCACCAAAGCACTGGATCAACTCATCAACGCCATCAACCAGACAGAAACCATACAACAAACACCCGTCAAGGTAAACCCCTCAGATACCGTTCTCCCTACACCTCCTCCTGCCAAACCCCTCCCCCCACCGGAACCACCCCTCCCACCCATCACTGAACCCGCAGCATCTTCCTCTTCCTCCCCTAACTACTCTCCGCCAAACTCCCAGCAACTACTCACCGACACATCCTCTCAACCTCGTCATCCTCCACCACCACCGCCACATAACGCATTCTCGGAACTTGCCGCCATGGGGCAGTTCCTTATCCAGTTATCACACCAGCTGCCCGCCCAGTTTACGGCAGCCACGGACCACCTGAAACTCGAATACCAGCACAAGGTAGACACCCTGGAAGCCGACATCGCCCCCCTCCAGGAAGAAGTTGATGCCGTAAAGACCGAGAATCATCAACTCCGGACACAGCTAGCAGAACTCCAAGCACGACTTTCGACAGAGCAGACGCTAGTACAACAACGAGATGCAGCCTTGGACCAGCTCGCTGCCAAAGACCAACTCATACACGACGCACATGAGGAAATTCGAACACTAAAGGCCGCCCTTCAAGAACAAGAAGATATCAACGTATCTCTCGAAGAATTGATCGCCGACACGAAGATTCAATTACAAGAAACCACCCAGAAGATGCAGGACCAACAGAAAGAAGCCGACCAAGTTCAAGAGCAATTACGGCGAGCCGAAGAATGTGCCGACACGGTCAACCGTATTCTCAAACATCAATTACTAAAGGAAGGCCAATACCAAAAAGATATTGAAAGGACACGCAGAGAACGAGATTCACTGAAGAAAACTCTGGATTTCCAAACCCAGCAGTTTGAACGCCAAGACAACCAGATACGCAACCAGAAGGAGTGCATAAGAGAGATGCAGACCAAACTGACTGAAATAACGACAGCCCGAGATGCGGCATTAGCCAACGAATTTTATCTCCAGGAGGCTTTTCTTCAAACCCAAGCCGAAATTTTGTTAAATCAAGCCATAGCCCTCAGTGCCGTCAGAACCGACGCCCAATTATTAGAACCTACCACCTTAGTGCAAATGTTAGAAACCCTCAAAAAGAAAATTACCTGGACATTTAGGCTCGCCCGAAGTATGTACTTAGAAGGTATAGTATCCGAACCATAGGTACTTGCGGGTTCGAGTCCACCGTGCGTGCCAGTGTTAGACGGCCGCCGAATAAGGACAATTGTACTTAGACAGAGGTTTTTAATGTAGAAAGAACCCTTCTGAAAGTACGCGGTAAAGAAAGATTCGCGCAAGCCTTGTAACAAAATTCTATTTAAAGCAATGAAAAGAACAACAGAGGGACGAGAGAAGGAGCCCCGTTTTTGGGAGTTGCGAGTGTATTGTGAGAGCCCTGATTTGGGATTAACTCTTCTACTGTGTGTAGGTAGGTGTTAACGAGTAGAGTATCTTGGCTCTGTCCTGTTCTGCGTGCCTTATCTGTGTAATCGTTTTGACTGCGTAGGCGTGATACACTGCGGTGTTGCGAATCGGTACTGCGATTTGAGATTCTGTTCGATAACGAGTTAAGATATCTTTGATTATGCGTAAGGCGTTAGTGTATTGTCTATCTACTATTTCTTCGGTGGAATAGGTAAGCGTGAAGAATGGACATGAGTTGTTATGATTCGCTGTAAGTGACTGAGTCGGTATTTTAGTCTGTGTTCAAAGGTAACGCCGGTAATGTCTAAGTACGCGTAGAATGGTAATAATGTTGCGATACGTCTTGCGGTCAGTAGATATTACGGGTTGAAGGTAGATACACGGTAAGTCTGTGAACTGACAAGAAGATTGTGTGTTATGATTTGTTAAGTTACTAAAAGTATTGGACTGTCGTCTCGGACTACTGCTCAACTACTATGGCAGGAACAGTCTGGGAGCTCTGAGTCCAGTACGTTGGTCCAGTTGAGTTGTTCAGAAGCAAAAAACTGAGCTAAGACGTGAAAACCATAACCAGGGTTGAGTGAGAAGTTGGGAAAATAGTACAGGGCCTCTGTCTAACAGACCCCTACCACTCCCAAGGACCCACTTGGCTAGAGTCAGTTTAATTTTTGCGGTAAGATTGAGTACAGAGAAAGAGAGACTCGGAAATGTCTGGTACGCAGGTGTGGAACCAGACTCTGGAGTCTCCGAAGAATTGTTGTTTTGAATTAGTAATTAACGTCTGCGGTAGGTAGTTAACAGTTAAGTTATTAGTAAACGATCTTACCTTTAACAAAGTTCTTGTTTCTGAATTTTTCTTCCTACAATAGAGTCACTTTATTAAACTTTTAACATGCAATAAAAGAGTTTATCAAAAAAATTTTCTTCCTACAATAGAGTCACTTTATTAAACTTTTAACATGCAATAAAAGAGTTTATCAAAAAAATGATGATCTTTTCACTGAAAACGCAAAAAATCAAAACATCGCCATTCCGTAGTCCCCATTTCTAACTTTTTATCACAATTTTCTCCCTTTATCCAATTGGTGAAAATCGCTATTCTGTACTTCTTTTCCACTTTACCCACTTGATGCTAAAACCTCATTGATTTTTAGAATTTGACTTGCTTTGCTTACTCAACTTAATGAATTCTCTTCCAATTACCTTTCTCAAAAATCCAAATATGCTTAATATTTCAAAAAATTTTTATCTTACAGAGAATCCCGATCCTGTGCAGAGAATCGTATTTTCTGAACTTCTTGTTCTTTTGCAATTTGAATTCTTCTTTCTTCTTACTCTTCCAGATTCTTCACCACTCCAAGTCACTTGTCACCTGCAATTTTACATCATGAACAAAAAATTAACCAGACAATCACGATCCTGTGAAGAGAATCGTATTTTTCTGATTTTCCAATTTTTAGCAATTTTTTTGCTTTCTTTCCACTTGGTATCCCTTACTCTTAACAACAACACTTCAGTCCAACTTCCTAAGGAGAAAAGATGAATTTTTTAATGAATTTTATGATTTTTTTTAGTATTTTGCCCTAAATTAAGGTAAACACTTCACTTAGGGTTTCTTGTTTAGTGATCTATTGATCCTGTGTTCCTTGATTGGTTATACTCCTTTATGCTTTGCTATCAAAACAATTCATGAGCAAAACTTCCCAAAGAAAAATGTGCTAAGAAGTGCAAATATTAATTATTTCAAATATAAACTCAAACATTTTTCTTTTCAAAATGCAAATAAACGTTTTCTCAAGATTATTGCTTTGACTTGGTTAACAAATGGATCCTATCTTCTTGCAACTAGTTACATTACTTGACTTTCCACAATGCAATCATGTCATCTTCCCAAGATCAACAATTTTGCTTAGTACTTGGTCAAAAAGCACTCTACAAATGCAAAGATAGACACATTTTACCTTATCTTCAGCTTTCTTGATTCAGTTTTTTTCACACACCTGCACTTTACTTCCAAAAAATGATATGAGCAACTATCAATTTGCAAAAAATTCAACACTTCTTATTCTCAAAAGATTATCTATTGCTTTCTTTTCCCAAAAGACAAACAACAAAAAAAAATCTACCATTTCATGTTTCCATTTTTTGACTAAAGAGTATTACCTTTTCAATGTGTTCAATACCATCAACAATGGAAGATCCAGCAAGGTCCAACTTCAATGAAGCTTTTGCTATACTCCCCCGCAACGACACCAAAAAATGTTTGTTGTTATCCAATCATTTAGCATAAAGAATCAACAATACATCTTATATTTGTCAATCCTAGAAGTATAGAAGAGACCACAACCCCTTCTAGATGATAGAATCCAAGAAATAAGAGAAAACTGGCTGGATTTTTGAGAAATAATGAAAATGAAGAGGAATTTCTAGGGTTTGGATTATCTTGAGCAATACTCTATCATTTTCAATAATCTTGGTGTCTAAAGTGTGTTATTTTCTTAGTAGAACACAATCATAAAGTCAAAACTCAAAAATGATACATGTAACCTTCAGACGAGACAATCGCGATTCTATAAAATCTGACGATTTTCATCTCCAGCACCATTCTTCATCAATTTCTCACTCAACACATCAGGAATTAACTCTCTTCATACACATTCATCAGAAATACACAATAGAAGCTTACAAATCTCCATGGATACACATAGAATAGACTCAACAAATCAAAGAAATTCACACAAAAGGAAGAATCATGATTTTCTGCAGGAAACTTCTCTCTTTGCTTGGATAGCATCAATTACAAATAACCAACTCTCTCAAAATAGAGGATATTTTCTTTTTTACATTTTCAAGTGTCCCTTTTCACACTTGAATTTTGGTCCTTTCCCTTCTAATCTAAAAATATGCTATCTAGGAGTTTCCAAAAATTCTAGAAAAAATACATATGTTTCTAATCTATATGAGGAAGACTCTTCCTTATTTTTACATCATTTGCATAAATATTTTTACAAATTTTTGGCATTTTAAAATTATTTTTCCATAAAAAATACTTCAAAAATACTTCTTCCAACAGTCATGTTCTAAAACTGGAAGAACATGTCTCATCTCTGTGGTGGCATCCCTACCCAAATGATTCAAAACACTGTCTCATTTTGCACTTTGATGAACTGTACAAAGTACAAACTGGTGAAAGAATAATAAGGGTGGATCTAAACACATCCCTGGCCAATTCACAGTTTTTGGATGTGTGATCTAGGCACAAACATGTGAACTAGGTGGATTTAAATTACTAGTCCATTTCTAGGTGTCACTCTAGCACAATGGTGAGTACCAACGTGAGAAGATTCACCTCATAATTGTCAATCCGTGGAGACGTGAGGACTAGTATGAAGACTATGAGCAAGTGAAGGCACAAGTGCGTGAGTGAGAAGCACACAAGCATGTACACACATACACGCACACGCGCACACAAGGCAAGAACAAGGAGAGGAACAATGGAGTTCTTTGCATTAATCAAAAGGTCTCTTACATAAGCTCAATTCACAAACAATCTAACCCCAAAAATGAGCTCTCTAGCTCTTTTTATAGTTTTCTAACTAGCTTTGGTCTTGTCCAGACCTAGTGTCCGGCCTAGTTAAAAATTAGGTTCTAGAGTCTATTTGAGGGCTCAAACAGAGTCTAAAAATTATGAAAATTGATATGTCGCTAGTTCTAATACTCCTCAAGCTCGAGGACTCCTCGGCTTGCACAAAATGGAGTCTATTCTACCAAAAATAGGATTTACAATGTTTGTGTAGTGATTAAAATCACTTGAGTTGTAAATAATCCATGGGAAAAAAAATGATTTGGCCTTGTTGCCGTATTGTGCATGACTCCTCTCTTGCTTTGTATGCCAACACGCCCCCCTTCCTAGCGTCTGTCGCCCCTGACAGACCTTTGTTCTCTCGGGTGGTCGATATAGTATTGGATGACATTGGTGGCCAGTTCATGTTCTCCTATCCTTAAGCCTCTTGCTAGATCAGCTTCCAATGCATCCCAATTTATTGCACCAGGGGCCTCTGGTTGCGGGGTGGTGTAGTACTCAGAGTACATTGCTTGTTCACAAGCAAAAAGTTGGAGCAGATGTGTTGGCTTCGGTGCGAAAATCTCCGAGTGATACTCCGAGAAACCTGATCTGAACATTTCTTCAAAGGTCTGTTTGTAACAGGCAGGGAGGTATTTGATGCGCGCATGCCAAGCGTAAGCCACACGAATACTGGGGGTGGTGCTCATGTCATACACCAAGTCATAATTTCCATTGCTGAACCCCGGGAGACGTACCTGTGGTGCGGCTGCATTTCTAAAAGTTTTCAGGACTACCTGCATCATATCTAAGATTTTAAGCATCATTTGCGCTGCTACATCTTGCATGGGCTTCAAGCGCGGCATCCAGTGGCGAATGGTTCCCATCATATATGCTACCGACGGTGGTCCCTGTGGTGGCGCAATGTACGGGTAGTTCAGCCATTCCTTGCATTGCGCGTTGTTCTGTACCTTGATATTGAATGCCTTCCAAGACCTGCAGCGTGGGACTGGACCGTAGCATGGATTGTATAGGAGGTGTAAAGGCGCGGTGTTCAATGTGCGTAGCATTTCTGGATATGTCTCTAGAAGTTGCTGCCGCCAGGTGGGTTGACAAATTTTGCCTTTTTGCACCTCTGGAGGAAGGTCTTCGGGATGAAATTGGGTCGCAAAGGTAGGAATCTGACCCGTGACTCTTTGTATTTCTGCATTATAATCAGCCAAGATAATATAATACGGCCTGTATTGGAGTTCAGATGAGAGGATCAGGCGTCTCGATGACAGGTTCTTGAAGTAAGCCGATTGTAGCACAGTTTCCTCTATGACCCTCATGGCCTGATTTTGCACTACTGTGCGCTCTTCGTGTGAACTCCCGATTTCCTCCACTTGACGTAGCCATGGGGGCCGTGGTGCCTCGAATGTGTCCTGAGCTTCTTCTGTTTGTTGGCCTCCTGGGAATGGTTGTGGATCGTATTCTTCGTCAAACGTTTGTTCCACAGGAATTTGCACAACTTCTTCATCCGTGGGAGCCTCTGGAGGGGAAGGTGGTCTCTCATATTGTAGTAGGCGTGTTTGCAATTCAGTGACCTGTTTCTGGAGATCTTTTATGGCCTCTGCGTCTGTGAGAAGTGAAGCCGCGGAGGGGGTGGTTGGAGAGGCTGCTGTTGGTCCTTTTTGGTGTTTCTGCTTCAATTGTCCCAGTTCCTCCGATAGCTTATCATGTGCTTCAAGCAGTATGGCATAGTCTTCCAATATGATCTTGATATTATCGGGGGTCACTGCTTGAAACTTGGATGGGCTGATGGGTGCCCCCGGTGTGCTCTCAATAGCTGCCTCCAGGTTCTCTTGATTTTGTACTTGCAGACGTCGATTCTCTTCCTGAGCGGCCGCAAGATGGCGTTTGAGTAGAGCCATATTTCGCTGAAGCTTTGAGTTGCGTTCCAACTGTGTCCGTAGGTGACCTTCTACCACCTGTATCGCTTCCTGATCTGTGTTCTGTAACTGTACCTCCAATATGCCATGAGCTTCTTGGAGAGTTTGGAACTGTGTGTGGAGGCGAGCATTTTCCTCTTCTAGTGCCGCGAGGCGGTGCTGTAGTGTTTCTGAGTGCTCGTGCAGGCGTTCATTCTGTTGCTGGAGCTGAATGTAATCTATCCTTAAGTTTGATATACAAGCAAGCATGGTGTCCAATGCACTTCCTATAGATGAGTGGGTGGTGTTTACAGTGGGAGATGCATGGGAAGGGAATTGGGGATGGGGAAGAGTGAATGATGTGTCTATTGAAGTCGTGTGTGTGAGTGAAATCGGTGGAGGGGGAATGGGAGGAGGTGGAATCGTGGGGGGAGGTGCCGTGGGTGGTGAAATGTCCATACCTTCAGGAGTGGGTGCGAGTGTGGGGTCTGCCATATACATTGGGATGGTAGGTGGTGTGTGTGTGGAAGTGGTGAATAGATGCGAAGTGGGGTGGGGAGCTGAAAAGAAAGGAAATGGTTGAGACCCTGGTTGAAAAGTTCTAGCAAGGAGGTCATGGAGGGATTGTAGAAATGGAGAGAGAGAGGTCGGGGGTTGAGGTCGTAAATTTGAGGAGGGCGCGAAGGGTTGCGTGGTAGCAGGGAAACCCATGAATGTGGATCTAGGGTCAGGATGACCCATGGCTGAGGGCATGGGGGATGGTTGCCCTAGGGCAGGCTCTAGGAGCGGTTCGGTGGATTGTGTAGTGATGGGGGTTGCTTCAAAGATTGGGTTATCAGTGGTAGAGAATAGGGTGGAACTAGAGATGGGAGTACGGAAGATGAAGGTTGGTTCGGTGGGTTGAGTGGTCGAGGTGATTTCCACTGTTTCTGCTCTAGGGGGCGAGGGTGGGGGTGTGGGTGGTTGTGGCTCTGTGGACTCCTCATGGGTGACTGGGTGCTCTTGGCTAGCCGTTTCGGTTGCTTGGGAGGTTGTCTTGATAGGTTCAGATGTAATAGTTGGCTCTTCTGCATTTGTAATGGGAATCTGGATATTCTTACCTGAGCGTGGTCGTGTCTGGAACCTTCGTGGATCATATTGAACTGGAGACCTCCGAATGGCAGTGCGCACTGCTTCCACTACCCCATATGTTTCTGCCATCAATAAGAGACCTTCCCTATACTCTGAGTCAACTCCTTCTTCTTCCAACAACTGAGTCATGAGTACTCTGCTACTCTGTTCGGTGAGTAGTTGTTGCGATCGCACTCTTTCCATAATCTGATACAGCCTTCGGAGTTCTGCTGTATAGGCTGGGGCTTTAGTGGTCTCCTCTTCATACGCTCCTTCTTCTTCTAGGTGTCCTTGTTGTTGACCTTGCTGAGTGTCACTCCAATGTACATGTCGACCGTCTGTAGACTTTCTTCTTCTTCGTGAGGATGTGCCTTGTTCCTCTGCATCTGAATAAAACTCCACATCAGAGAATTGTGTACTTTGTAGGAATGCTTGGAATTCCTGGGGGTCCATTCCTTCAGCATCTCCAGTGGCAGCAAATTCGAATTCAGGTGGAACAGAAGGAGCCGATGGGGTAGCTTGTGTCGTAGTTTCAGATCCCGACCTGGGTATCCTAATGGTAAAGGGAGGTACAGTGGTCTCCCTTCGTGGCGATACCTCAGGAGTAGTCAGAACTTCCCTTGTCTGGACACAAGGGATCGCACCCCTCATGCGCTTGGATTGATGTGTGGACGTCTTGAGCTTCTTAAACATTTGTAATTGTGCCCAAGTTAAGGCACGTTCAATGGGAACATCGTATGCTAGGCACCGGTAAATAATGCGTGTGATTGCACAGCATCTGTTCACCACTAATTTCCTAGAAGACCGTTTGTTTGCTTCATACAATTGATCTATAATCCATACCGGTAGCTTAATGGGTAACGCACCTGCTTCCGCTAAGTAGAGAGCGAACCAGATTCTCTTGTGTGGTTGTGTGAAGCGGTCTTGGCCGGGAAAGGCGAAATGTTGCATGCACATGCGGAGAGGGATGGACACGTTTGGTGTGAGTGCTGCCATGTCTTTAAGCTTCAATAGTTTCCTATCCTTCATGTTAGTGGGAACAAGAGCATCCTTTTCAGAGGGTACATGCGTGCCGTGCATATTCAAAGCGTCACTTACCAACTCCACAATAAGTTCAAACCTCTTCAACTCGTTGTTGCCCAGCAAGGAGGGAAGAACAAATGATCCGGGTTTGTCCTTTTCTTCATTAGCTTGTAATGTGGAGACCAAATAGTAACATCGGAGGAGATCTGGTTTAGGTAGTGGGGCTTCAAAATATTCTGCCAGCCCTGCTCGTTGCCATATGGTCTGGAGATCCTCGGTGTTCTGTAAAGTCTCGAACTCCTTGGAGAAAAATTGGAATCGAACCCATGATCTGTCATACTCGCACTTAGACTCCCATATATACTTGGCCTCTCCTAATGGACCTGGCATGCCATTGAACCAATAAGAATTGGCATGGACTCTTTCTGTGATCCCTGTGGGTGGATCCGGCACCGGGATTTGCTGAAGGTGCTACAGCTCCACTGGTCATTCAGTTGGTGGCACATCCACAGGTAGACTATCCACATCAATTCCTGTAGTAAGTATCCCTACTTGTGAGCCCGAACCTGTCGCTTCTGCCATTTTACTTCTTGCCTTCTGATTCTGTGAGAATATAGAATCATGTGTTAACATCGTAATGGACAGAATAAATCCGTTGTTGTCCCCGTTACAACATTAACATGAGGTAGATGGTGAGTTAGTGGTTAGTAAGTGCACGAAGACAGTGTGTGTAGTTAATGCTTGGGTATTCCTAGGAGACTAATGCAGTTAGTAAGTGGGGGTGAATTTACAAATTGGGGTCGGGGGGTTTATTACCGGTCTTAAGCTGCCAAATGCAGTGGATGGGTTTTTCTCTTGGTTTCGTAGAGACGCTAGAGAACATTATAGGTGTATCAGCTTGAACATGAGGCCTTTTAGGGACCCATTTACAAATGATTCTGTTCGTGCTCATGGGCCTTGGTGTGTTCGTGAGTGTTGAAAACGAGTGGATGCCGGTTGTGCGAGTGAATGGGTTACGCTGTATAGGTTGTGGCTTCGGCGTAGCTATTTGCGCCCGCAAGCAAGCCTTAGGCACCCAAATTTGTCTTGATTGTGGGCTATCCTTCATCGACTTCTTGGGCACCCAAATAGATTTCACGTTAGCAGAAGAATTTCCGAAAGACTTCTTATTAGTGTCGTGTTGTTGGTTACTAATAAGAGGCTTTGCCCGTGTGGTTGGCTTGAGTGCAACCGGGTGTTCGCCTTTCCGCACCCACACTTGTTTCACTTGCTGGGACATTTTGCTGTGCAGGTACTTTGGATCCCGGACATAGGTAGTACTCTGCTTCTTCTGCCTTTGATCCACCTTTGGTTGTTGCCTCCTTCTGGCCTTTGGAAAAGAAGGGAGTTCCTTTGCATCCCTGACTCCTTTTTTGCGAATATCATTCCTCTGCAACACATAGTTTTGGACAAGAACAACATGGTCATCTTCATGTGTATTCCTGGAAGGACCAGGAGTCTGTGCCTTTCCTAGTTCCTTGAGTGCTCCATTATCTAACTCTACTGTAATTCGACTATGATTGACCCAAACCTGAAGAAGTCCACTTCTTAAGTTTAAGTTGACTGCTTGGTCATAGATCCAATCTTGACCCAAGACAAGAGGTTCAGTGAGATCCTCGTCTTGACACACTAGTACTTTAACTGTTATAGCCTCATCATGAATATAGAGGGGAAGTTCCACCTCGCCCATGCAAGGGGTTTCCACGCCTCCCAATCCTATGAGATACGCTTCCACAGGATTGACAGTTAACTGCAACTCTTGACAGTAAGACAATTTAACAGCACTAGTGGCTGCACCTGAGTCAATCAAGGCTCTTACGGTCCTTGCACTCTTTCCTTGTCCTATATCTAGGGTTATGAAAGGACGTCGATCAATTATCCTATGCGAGCTTGTTCGTGCGACTTCACACATGGCCATAGGATATCCTTGATCTGCATAGTCATCTGTTCTAGTCTGATCTCGGCCTTGCCTTCGTAACTTCATCCTTCTGATGCGTTCTAATGCTTCTGCTTGAGCTTCTTCTCGAATTCGCTTTTCTTCCTCTTTGCGTTTCTTAGCAGTGTTGAGTCGGCTGAGCATTTCCTCCGTGAGGGGTTCCTGATACAACTTGACTCTGCAACCGCTAATATAGTTTGGGAGAATATCACCCTCTAACGTGGCTAATTGTACTGCTCCACTCGTGGAGATCCTATTGATAATCATAGGTCCGTAGCCTCTCTTTTCTAGCTTCCTTGCGTGTTGTTTCAGTGTATAGACTAAAACTAGATCTCCTGCTTTCAAGCCCTTATCCTTCACATGGGCATCGAAATATGCCTTTTGTCTCTTCTTGGCTGCATATATTCCTGCAACGGCTCTCAGTCTTGTTTCCCCTAATCGTTCAAGGTCAAGGATCCTAGAGGAGAGCTCATGACCTGTCCATTCGTGCTCTTGTGCTACTTTCAACGTAGGAATCAGGAAATCCAAGGGTAGCACAGCGTTTTGGCCGAATACCATCTGAAAGGGGGTGGCTTGGAGTACCGTTTTGTAGGCAACTTGATATGCCCAAACAGCATGGTGTAGCTGTTTGTCCCAATCAGAGCGTTTGTGGTTCACTAATTTTGTCAGTACATTGCATAAGATCTTATTAGTGCTCTCAGCTTGTCCATTAGCCTGAGGGTGATAGGGGGCAGACTTCTTGTGTATTACCAAGAATTCTTGGAGTAGATTTTCAATCACTTCATTTAAGAAATGAGTGCCTCTATCACTTACAAGCTCTATAGGTAGCCCGTATCTTGTGAATACATTCTCAAACAAGAATTTGGCAATTGTTTGAGCATCGTTCTTTGTCGTAGCCTTTACCTCTACCCACTTGGTGAGATAATCTGTTGCAACAATGATGTATTCCGCATGAGAACCTTTAGCTGGGGGATTAATAGGACCTACGAAGTCTATTCCCCACTTAGAGAATGCACGTCCACCCATCATAGGTTTCAGTGGCATCTCATCTTTGCGTATAGGATACTGAGTCCTCTGACAGACATCACACCGTTTCACATAGGTATGTGCATCCATGTGAAGGGTAGGCCACCAGAAACCCGCAAATAGTATTGCCTTGATCACCCGATCCGGTCCAAAGTGTCCTCCTGCTACACCTTGGTTAGCAGTTTCTAAGATCTTAAGATATTCACTTTCATGGACACATAGCCTCAGGTAACCATCTTTACCACGCTTGTATAGATTATCACCAATGAGTGAGTAATCCAGGGCTTCTTGTTCTAAACTCCTTTTCCTAGCCAGAGTCATGTATGGAGGGAATGCTTTCGTCCTTAGGAAGGATACTAGTGGTTCACTCCAATCTGGCACAATGGATACTTGATAAAGAGTGGCGTGTTCCACAGGTGGCTTAGTGCAACAGATTGGGCATTCCTTGCACAACTTTTGGACATCCGCTTCCATAGTCGGCCAATGCACTCCGAGTCTTCTTAGTGTCTGTAAAGTTCGTTGCTTTGAATGGTGTTGCTCTAGTGCACCTACATGTGCTAATTGAAACCATTTAGCGTACTCATCCTCTTCTACGCAGCAAGCCAAGATCCCTTGATCTGTGTGCTTGTACATACTTCCTGCCATGATGTGGTACTTTTGGGCTTTTACAACCTCTCTATTCCGTGTGTTTACCACTGGATGGTTAGGCCCGTATGTCAATACTGGTACCAATGGCTTAGCCCACTGCGGTACAACTTCCAAATTAAACAAGTAAGCATCAGGAAGGTCATCTGACACTCCTTGTGGGGCTTCTCTCGATGTGAGCCTAGAGAGGTGATCTGCTCTCAAGTGAGTCCTCCCTTTCCTTACCACAACCTCAAAATCATATTCCATTAGCAAGAGAAACCATCTCACTAATCTTCTTGTATTGCAAGGCTTGTTTACGAGGTATAGCAATGCTTGATGATCCGTAAAAAATTTAAACTTATTTGCAAGCAAATAGTGTCTAAATTTCTTAACTGCATATACCATGCCTAAACCTTCTCTCTCCGTAGTGGTGTAATTTCGTTCGGCCGCATTCAACTGTCTACTGGCATAGGCAATTGGAAGATCCATATTACCTTCACCAGTAGGTTGTGCAAGTACACATCCAATAGCATAATTGGATGCATCCACGTGAACATGGAATGGCTTATTCCAATCTGGTGTGGTCAAGATTGGTGCTGAACATAATCTTCGTTTATGCTCCTGGAAGGAATTCTCACATTCATCCGTCCACTCAAAGTTAGTCAGAAGCCCGTACATGGGCTTTGCAATGACAACATACATGTGTATAAATCGTCGGTAATAACCACAATGCCCCATGAAAGCTTGTACTTCCTTGACATTCTTTGGCCTAGGTAGCTCTGCTATGGCTCTCACTTTTTCTTCGTCGGTAGATATGCCATTCTTTGACACTATGTGTCCTAGAATCTTGCCTTGCCTGACCATAAAAACGCACTTTTCTGGGTTCAGGCAGACTTGATATTCTCTACATTTGTCAAAGATTTGTCTGAGTTCAGGGATATGGGTTTGTCTAATGTTGGAATGAGCACAAAGATCATCAACGTAGACTTCTAAACTCTTCCTCAGGAACTCCTTAAACACATGGCACATCAACCTCTGGAAGGTAGCTGGTGCATTGGTAAGCCCAAATGGCATTACTCTAAAAGCAAAAATGCCCCATTCTGTGGCAAAGGCTGTCTTATGCTAATCCTCTGGAGCTATGGCTACTTGATTGTAGCCCGAAAATCCATCAAGGAAGCTGTACACTTCCTTGCCTGCCACTCTTTCTAAGAGATGTTCTGTGATGGGAAGCGGATAGTTATCTCGAATTGTGGCTGCATTAACCTTTTTCAAGTTAATGCACACACGCAGCTTGCCATTCTTCTTGGGCACCACTACGATGGGGGATACCCATTCAGTGTGCTCAATTTCATAGATAAATCCAGCTTCAACCAATCTATCTATCTCTTCTTTGGTCTTAGCAGCGTAATTATCGTTATAAGTATAGGGCTTTTGCTTAGAGGGTTTAGCATCTGAGGTCATGGGGATAGTGTGTGAGCATATATCGGGGTCAACACCTTTCAAATCCTTGTAACTCCAAGCGAATACATCTCTGTATTCTCTTAGCAAGGCTATCAACGCATGCTCTTCTTCCTCTGTTAGGTCATGGCCTATGTACGTGCATCTCTCCTCTCCTTCTTCTAGGGCCACTACTATTTTCTTGGTGGTTTCTTTGTTATCATAGGCCTCTCCTGATTGTGCCTCTCGTTTAGGCATTCTTATCATGACTCTCCTGTCATCTATCTCATACTTCTTAAAATTTTCTGGGACCTCAAACAAAGATTCTTCCTCTTCTGGTGAGGCTTCTCTCTTTTTTCGTTTCTTTCCTTCTTCCTTCGGGGTCACATGTGTTGCTAATCTTACATCATTTGTAACCTCTCCATGCCTCTGGGGTTGAAATTCTACTTCATGGAAGTATTCTTCATCTGATGCAAATGGTGGGTCCATAATGATTGACTCTAGATCGGAGTCACTTGCATCCTCAAATGCATCAGGGCTAGGTTCGCATTCTTCTAGAACTGCCTCTCCCATGATTGGCTCTATGGAGAAGACTGAAATGTCATAGCCATCCTCATCACAGTGAGGTGTCCATTGTTCTTCATTGATGGCTACGTCCATTGTTGCTAAAATTTCTGCCCAACCGTGAGGTTCAAATTCTCCGTCTGGAAAAACTACAGGTGCATAGGCTGGGTCTTGGATTGATCTATGGGTTTCTTTCGCACCTACCTCTCTGGCTTTCTCTCTCTTCTCTTCTTCTACTGCTACCTTGCACATCCATAAGTGAGTGTCTTCATGCATCCATGAGGATCCAGACCCTATGGAATGCACCGATTCTGTATCATCTTTGGCTCTATGGATGGGATTCCATTGGATAGGAGGGACATCTCTATGAGAATAATCCTTGAGATTGACTTTGGTCGTAACACCCAAGTGTTGCAAATACAAGGAGTTGGTTCCCCAATCCTGTACCACTTGCAACTGTCGCATAAATGGTCTTCCCAAAATCATCTCATAGGCATGATTTTTGCTGAAGTCACATATGGCAAATGTATGCTCAAACTCGACACCACAAGTGGTGAGAGTTATTCCTTCTAGCAATCCTAGGGGTCTCTCTATGTGACCATCGGCCATCTGCAATTTCATTCTCGTTGGCCTGAGTGCCGGCTTGCCCCAACGCTTCCATAGGGAAGTAGTGGCAATTGCAACTCCTGCACCTGAGTCCAAAATTGCCTTGGTGGTGTACTCCTGGTAGGTGATGGGAAGATAGGTGTTCCCTTCTTCACCTTCACACATATCTCCTATCTTATCCAAGGGAATTTCTGGCACTGTCCTATGGGATCCTACCTGGGAACGAGGTTTTGCTATCTCTGGTACTTGTTTGGCTACATGTTTCCATAATTCAGGTCTAACCCTGAGTAGCTCTTCTAACTTGAGATTGCACTGCACGTTAGTGTTCTTCACTACCTCTGTGTTCCTAGGTATGACTGAATCTTCGTTTCTTACCATGACTGTAGGTGCTCTCATACAGGTGGACTTTGCTTCCCATGGTCCTGTGAAGTGGGGTAACTCTTGTATGGAATTAGATTCAAAGTCCAATCTCTCGTGAGATTGAGTACTCTCATGTTCCCCGTAAATAGATGGGATGTCTTGTGGGAATTGGTCGTGTGCATCATCCACAAGTTCAAAGGGAGGGGCAACTTCACTTTCGTTATCCCATTTGTCTTCTTGAATCTCTCGTAGGAAGTCTGGTGCAAACCGATTCATAGAAGAAGAAGTGTCTGGCTCCGTAGAATTAGGCGCATAAGCAACCTGGGAAGGAGGGCTTATTCTATCGTTGGCTCTCTCCTCGTTCTCATAGATGGCTGGAGCACAAGCTTCCTGGGGAGGGTTACTTATTCTATTACTTTTCCGAACAGGCTCATACGCTCCCTGAGTAGGAATGTAGGCAACCTGTGGAGGTACGCAAGCTTTCGAGGGAGGCTCATGTGCCTTTTGGGGGGGAAGATAAGCTTCTTGAGGAGGCACATGGGCTTCCTGAAGAGGCTTGCTTATCCGTTCTCTTGCCCTTTCCTTTCTTTGAGGGGCAGGTTCCTTTTCTGATTGTGCAATTAGCCTCTCTATTCTTTCTAAGGAGGGGAAGTTGTCTGGTTTAGTGGAATTGGCCACATAAACTTCCGATGGGGGATGGTTCATGTTTTTGCTTGCTTTATCTTTTTCTTGATTTTTTTATTCCTTGGCAGATCTTGCAATTATTCCCTCTAACTTCTCTAGGAATCCATCCAAGTGTAATTGCGTCTTGGCTGAGCCCGAGTAATTGAAAAGGCGACTGGCTTCAAACATAGTCTGAGCCAATGCGACCATTTTCGCGCACAGCTTGGTTCTTTCTATCTCTAGGTCAGCTCTAGGATAGCACTTGTCATGATCCGTGACGTTTGGCCCTTCTTGGATTCTGGCCTGATATGCTTTAAGCATCATGTCTATGTCTTCAGGAGTGGGATCAGCTAATACTGATCCTGTTTGGGGTGGTGGGTGGGTTACGTGGGGTGTCTTAGAGGGTGGAGGGATGGAGGGTGATGGGGATGGTAGCGGTGGGAATGTGTGAGAGTGCGGTTGAGATGTGATCTCTATGATTTTAGCCTTGGTTTCTCGTAGACTTTCCTCAAGTTCACTCATCTTCTTTGCCCATTGCCTTTTCATGCGTTCGCGGCTATCTCTCCAAGCTCTTGTTCTCTTTTTATTTTGGCTCTCAGTATCGCTAGCGTCTGGGCTCTTTTCCTTGCCTACCCCTTGGTTTTGCTGCACTGCTTGAGCTCTCGTGACTACCTGTACGGGTGCAGTGGAAGTAACACTTCCGCTGGAATCTACCACTAACTCAATAACATTGATAGGCGTGATTTTTGGCATATTATTGGGGTTCTTTGGGCAATCTCGTAAGAGATGCTCTTTTCCACAATCTTGGCAGAAGCCTTGGATCGTCACTGACTGGTTTTGTGTAAGTGGAGGTAAGGGGCAATCACGAATGAGGTGATCTCCTTGGCATCTGTAGCACGGTCCTCTTGGGAATGGAGGTCTTACTTGCCTAGGTTGAGGCCTAGGGTTGGGGTTTGCATACATGACGTTCGTGTAATCTGACTCCCAACTAGGTTCGTTTGTCTCTTCGCTATAATAGGACTCACCATGCTCAGGAGACTGCATGTAGTAGGCCTGGGGGCTATCAACATGTGTAGAATCAAAGCTATGGTCACTCGGGTCACTTTGAGAAAGCAAGGATGTTACAGGGACTATAGCTCTATTCAGGTTCTCTTCTGCAGCAGTATACTTTACCGGAATCACATTAGCTGGGGCTGGGGGTTGTTGTGCTAGCACAGGCTGAGGCCTTTGTTGGTTTTGATATTGTGGTTGGAAATTTTGTTGTGGCCTGCCATATGGTTGTGGAGGGTACGGGTTCTGGTATCTTCCCTGCTGAGGGTATGGCTGAGGGTGGGGTTGCCTAACTGCCTGCTTGTTGTATGGGCAATCTTGTGCGGTGTGATTGGTGTATCTCCGTTCTATGGTGCAGTACTGGCTACTAGGATTTACTTGGGGTTGAGCCATAATGGGGCAGGCGTTCGCCATGTGGTCACCACCACAAGTGTAGCACCTTTTCACAGGGGCAAACCTTGGGATTTGTTTACTAGTTACCCCTAATTTCTGAGCTACTTTCTCTGCGAGTTCCTCAATTGATGTGGATTGCGTGGAAGAGTGACTAGATGCACTATCTGAATCTTTGTAGATTTTGGAAAGCTCTAGTTCTTCCCCTAGGTTATCTTCAATGTCAATGCACATGCGTACACACTCTTCTATAGTCCTAGGGTCTTTCAGATACACATAGGATCTCAATTTCGTACTCAGCAATCCATCAAGGAATAAGGCTACTTGTTTGGCAGATGTGGGTAGCTCCGAAACAGGACATCTTTCAAGGTATTGCCTAAATCTTCTTCCTGCAAGTCTCACAGTCTCTTGAGGGGTTTGCTTGAAGCTGTGAATCAGTGAGGAGGTATTGTGTCTTATGCCACTCTTGGAGAATTCAATAATAAATGCTTCTAGGAGTTGGTCTATGCTCCTGAACTGGCGCTCATCCAATGGCTGAAACCATGTAAGTGCTGTGTTCCTAAGGGTTAGACCGAAGGCATTGTACTGCGTGAATAGATCCTCCACTTGTTCAGCTCTCAAGACTTGCTTGAACTCCGCCACATGATCATAGGGATCTCCTGTGCCATCAAAGTAATTCTTCATGGACTTAACTAGCTGAGTCGGTCTCAGAGTTCTTGCGTGCTCTCTAGGTCTCGGCAGAGGGAATCCATCCACATTTCTTTGGTTCCTGTGAGCTCTAAGCACCTCAGGTTCTACCCTATTCGTCTCCGTCCTCGTTCTTTCTCTGCCCACTGGATTGGCAAAGCTTACTTCTGGTCTATCTCTACTTCTGTCTCTTTGCATTCCATGAGCTTGGGATGTTCCAGCTCCAGGGTGACCATAGGATACATTCGATCTTGGTTGAGGGAAAATGAATTCACCCTTCCAAGTGTAAGCACGCCTATCATTTTTTGTCACCACAAAGATCCTTTCCGAAGTGTGATCTAAGTAGGTCACTCTACTTGGGCTATCCGGATCCTTAAACTCATAGATCATGATAGTTTCTATATCAGTTGGGTGATTAGATTTATACCTCCAGAAGGCTTCGTCAGTTTCTCGATTGAGGAGCAACTCTATGCTCTTGTTGTCTTGGGGAACCCACTCAGGTGTGATAATCCTAGTGAGAACAGATTTGCCTCGGGGTGTTCTAGGTTCTACTCCCATGTTTCCTTGTTCCAAGTCACCTAAGTCCGCTTCTGAGATTACATTTCCAAATTCATCTGTCCTATCTGGGTGACTGGTGACTACGTATATGGTTCCTTCTTTGTCCAGGTATGCACCGTTTTCAAACTTGACAGCTGGGTGCTCTAGTCCTATGGATTGGTCAGGGTTTTTAATCTGGACCACGGATCTTCCTAGGCCGTCCTCATAGATGCTAGCACCTAATCGGTTGGTCCTAAGGTATTCCAACTGTGTTTTGTAAGGGCCTTCTACCCTGTGCAAGTAAGGCACTCCTGAACTTCCTGTAGGTCTATCCATGCCTTGAGACATCTCTGACTCACTGGTCTCCGAGCTAGAGTAGTACGAGTGGTGGCTCAACTGCTGGGCCCAAGACCTAGCAGTGTGGTTAACACTAGCCTCTGAAGATCTAAGGCTTTGTCTCTCCCTTACTAGATGTCGTCCTGATCTAAGGTTCATATGCCTATCTAAGTAGCCCAATTCTTTGCCCAGAGTACAACCTCGTTGCTGGTTACTTTAGATTAGTCGCTTGGTTCTTTTTAGTTATTTTATCGTGTTTAAGGTCTTGTCTGATATCACGTCGTCAGGAATATTTGAATGTTGTTTCGCACTTACAGTTGATCGTTCCGCATTAAGTTCTTTCCCTTTAAAATTCTCGACAGTACAAGGATTATGCCCTTAGCTTGAGCTTGAAAGTTTAGGTATGCTTCATCTTGATAGTGGTCTATCGTCGCCCTGACTTACTCCTACTTCTAATCGTTCTTAGCCTAAGCTAGGAATTGACGAAGAGGAGTTGAGAGTATTCCGACCTTTCTTGCCGAACCTTGCTCTTTAGTGCTCGAGAAGTTGATTCTCAAGCTTGCGCAAAACCCTTGCTTGGACGCTCTCAATTGCTTCTCAATAGACCTGCATAAGTCCCAAGATTAGCTCCAAGTAGACCTTTCAATTGACAGACAATTTATTTCAGACACTTTTTTAATGACCCTTGTTCCCCCTTTTGTATTGCTAGAAATTTCCTCTAGAGTTCCCTTGGTGTTCCTACCCCTCAGTGTGTCAACTTCCAAATATCCTATCTGAAAATCAACGCATTATTCTTATAAAAAACAGTTGAGGGCGTGTAGTATATGCCACGAGCTTTCCGACAAGCCCTAGAGCTCAAAAAATGGATTTCGTATGAAAAAGTTATGACCGTTCAGGGTTTAGGGGGTTAACTTAGACAAACAGAACCTTTCAGGGTTTTAATGCATTTTTCTAAGGCCTTTGCAAGTGTATGAGTATTTGAGAGTGCAACTATGCCCAAAGTTTAGCCTAAATTTCCAAAAAATTTACCCCTTAATTTTTGCCGAAAATGTCTGTCTGTCGCGATAGACGGTGTCTGTCGCGATAGACACAACTATCGTGGGGGCTGTCTGTCGCGATAGACGGTGTCTGTCGCGATAGACGGTGTCTATCGTGGAATTTTGGTCTGTCGCGATAGACGGTGTCTGTCGCGATAGACGCTGTCTGTCGTCTGTCGTGATTTGGTCTGTCGCGATAGACGGTGTCTGTCGCGATAGACGCGGTCTGTCGTCGAATTTTGGTCTGTCGCGATAGACGGTGTCTGTCGCGATAGACGCTGTCTGTCGTCTGTCGTGATTTGGTCTGTCGCGATAGACGGTGTCTGTCGCGATAGACGCTGTCTGTCGTCGATTTTTGGTCTGTCGCGATAGACGGTGTCTGTCGCGATAAACGGGGTCTATCGTCTGTCGTGTTTTGATCTGTCGCGATAGACGGTGTCTGTCGCGATAGACGCTGTCTGTCGTCAATTTTTGGTCTGTCGCGATAGACGGTGTCTGTCGCGATAGACGGGGTCTATCGTGGGTCTCTGTCTGTCGCGATAGATGGTGTCTATCGTGGGTCTCTGTCTGTCGCGATAGATGGTGTCTGTCGCGATAGACAGTGTCTGTCGCGATAGACGGTGTCTGTCGCGATAGACTGAAAAAACGCAAATTTTTGAGAAACTTCTAGTGATTTAGAGTGCCCTAATGGTGTAGGTTACCGTGCCAAACATGCATTCACAAAATTTTAAGTTTTTCTGTCTGTCGCGACAGACAGAGGTCGTCGTCCCGGGACCTGTGCAGAGTCTGTTGTACCTGCGCACACTGCTGGAGGAGGTGGTACAGCAAGTTCCTGCAACAAAAGCTCAAAAACACACCAAAAACAGATAGCATGCAAGCTCTCTCTCGCTCTCTCTCACAATGAAATGAGGGAAATGAGGTGGGGGGTGTAATATGACCAAAAAACTGAAATTTTTTGTGGAGATGGAGATGGAGGTGGGAGATGGTGGAGATGATGATGGTGATGATGGTGATGCGAAAGTAAGGAAAAAATGAAGAAAAATTAAGAGAAGGAAGGATATTACCTATAACTCCAATGTCTCAACTCGACGTCTTACCATCACACGCTCGTCCTCGAAGCTCTCTCCCCGGCAACGGCGCCAAATTTGGTGTCACTCTAGCACAATGGTGAGTACCAACGTGAGAAGATTCACCTCATAATTGTCAATCCGTGGAGACGTGAGGACTAGTATGAAGACTATGAGCAAGTGAAGGCACAAGTGCGTGAGTGAGAAGCACACAAGCATGCACACACATACACGCACACGCGCACACAAGGCAAGAACAAGGAGAGGAACAATGGAGTTATTTGCATTAATCAAAAGGTCTCTTACATAAGCTCAATTCACAAACAATCTAACCCCAAAAATGAGCTCTCTAGCTCTTTTTATAGTTTTCTAACTAGCTTTGGTCTTGTCCAGACCTAGTGTCCGGCCTAGTTAAAAATTAGGTTCTAGAGTCTATTTGAGGGCTCAAACAGAGTCTAAAAATTATGAAAATTGATATGTCGCTAGTTCTAATACTCCTCAAGCTCGAGGACTCCTCGGCTTGCACAAAATGGAGTCTATTCTACCAAAAACGGGATTTACAATGTTTGTGTAGTGATTAAAATCACTTGAGTTGTAAATAATCCATGGGAAAAAAAATGATTTGGCCTTGTTGCCGTATTGTGCATGACTCCTCTGTTGCTTTGTATGCCAACACTAGGCATAACTGGTGCATGGACTTAGTAATGAAGGTGGGATTCTTATCCCTTGCAAGACTTTGAGAACTCTTGATTCACTTGAATTTGTCTTGGAGAACTTGAATTTTGGTTGTCTCAAATATCTAACTTAGATGTTCGTACAATGGTTTACTTTGATCCAATAGTTACTTGATTTTTTCACCTGACTAGAGGACTACTTTGTCCTAATGAGTTTAAAAATCCTATGTAAACTGTAAGAGAAAGTTACCATTTTCTTTGAGTCAACCATACTATAACTTGCCCAATACAAATTTGCAATGAAATTTGTCCAACTTAGGACACTTTTCTCAAAGACTAGTTTTTAGCTAAAAGTTATTGGGAATTGTCAATCTATTGAGCAATTCCTAACTTCTTTATTCTAGAGTATACTGGACTCTAGGATTCCTTTATGCTATAACTTGAAGCAGACCCAAATGAATAAGTCAATCTTGAACTTATCATCTTTCGATGTTTTGAAAAGGTTCTTGTACATAACATCTATCTAGGATGTTTTAATCTAGTTCTAACTAGCTAACCCTAATCTTTTGCAAAAGGAATCAAATACCATATTTGAGCCAATTCCAAAAGATTTGAAAAGCGGAAAGAAATAACTGCAACTCAATACAACCAATTCAAACTTCGAAGTTACGTAAGCTCACTATGAGTCAAAGTCTAGATGACTCAGGACTTTAACTTCTCAAAGATCTATTTCAACATGGTATTGAGGCATTTTCTCTATTTCAACATGGTATTGAAAGATTCTAGTCTCACATCAAGGGAGATTTTTCTTTCAAGAACTTTAGGTTTCTGTCAAGGAATCAGTAACACTAAGCCAATGATTCATCTTGGAATCTTTTGCTTTCCAGTCCAATGATTCATCTTGGAATCCTTAGTTTTATTGGAATTTTCTCTCTAAAAGAAATATTGACTATTGAATAAGAACAAGACTTAAGGCTTTATTGCTTGTCCAAAAGATATTCCTTTTTAACTAAGGAAATAGTTATCTAGGCTATTTCCTTTATTGGTTTAACTTTTAGGAAGTAGCTTTAATTCCTAAAGATTACTTTGACATATCTTTTAGAAAATATCTTAATTCCCAAAAATTAATTTGACTTGGGTTTCTTCTTTAAGCTCAAATTAGCTTAAACAAAACCAAGCATACTTTATATCTTGGCAAAACATCTATATCCTAAAGAGGTTTTGCCTTCTTCATCTTTCGGCAAAATATCCATAACTAGTAGATGTTTTGCTCTTTATCTATCCAATCCATCAATTTCTATCCCAATTGATGGATATGACAACTTTTTGAAAGATGTGATTAATAAGAGTTCTAAGCTATCATTTTTCCAATGGCTTATCTCTTTATACACCTTTTATTAGAACATCATCATTCCTTGGTCCTTTATATTATGAATTTATGTGTATTTTGGGAAGATTTCATGAATCAACTAAGATCCTCTACTTGGAACATCTGCCTTCCCAAAAATAAATTCATCTCAAACATGGTAGGAGAATGATCTCACGTGTGGAATAGAAGACTTGACTATTTCATTTTAGTGTTTCTCTTTTAGGAAATATCTCAATTCCTAAAAGTTACTTACCAAGGTTTCATTGTGAGATACGAATCTTGAAACCACAAAAAAACTTCTTAGAACTTTCCGAATCTTCTAAATAGAAGAGTGCATCCAAAATTTCCATGTTTTCATGGCCCTATGCATCATTACCAGAGATGCAAAACATGAACGAAACACAAATCTATTGAACTCCAAAGTTCAATTTGTATTTAAGTTCATCGATTTGGTGGTTGAGTTCCATGGAATCGAAGAGTGCTCATGGAACTTGAAAATATAGCTGAAGTTATCATCCAATCTTGGGATGCTTGAGAAGTTACATAAATTACGTAACTAATCAACTAAAGCTTATCCGCATGACTTTCTAAATATCACTTATATTTAGAGTAATCATTATAAACTTATCTTCATGACTCCCTAAATACATCCGAGACTTAAGAGTCATCATACATCACAAAGGTTTGCAAGTAATTACATTTTCTTGGTCACCAAGAAAATTTAGTACTTAACTTTCTCCTAGTGCCTACTTATACCTAGTAAGACATCAAAGATACTTAATTGTCATTAAGTATTTGTCTTTGATAGCGGAGTATCAAGTTGGGAAGGAATCAGCTAATTACTCGAGCTCCAAACTAGAACATGCATATCTTTGCAATTAACTAGTCCTCTATCTTCCCTAATGTCAAAGCGTGAGCTTTATAAAGTAAGCTAAATACTAAGAGAGTATATTTCCATATCTACTTGCAAACAACATCCCGTTCCATCATGCAAATGCATGTGCCTACATGCAAATCCATATGCTCACATGCATATGCATGCATGTTCTTTGCATGCCCAAAAAATAATGCAACATTCATGCATGAGCTTGATGCATGACTTTTCCTTGTATTAAGAATGTATATCATGCAATCTTGATGCATGTATATCCTTTCCTTTGTCCTAATGCACTATGATATAAAAACATATCCTTGTGGTGCAATAAAAGCTTACTTAATGGAAAGGAAACCTGGAATTAAACTACCAAAATACATTCTTTGATGCACAATGATTCTTTTTTAAACCATGTCTTTCTTTAATGCAAACTAATGCTTGGAATGAGAAGTGGATTATTTCATTATCCTAATCTAGAATTAATCAATTGAAATCTTGGCTATTTCAATGTGCATCTAGGATTAAGTATAGAATAAATAAAACAAAATAAATCAAGCATTAAGGCCAAGTAGAAACTGGAAAATACTTAGCTTTGATCATAGCTTCATCCTTCCATTGATCCTTAGGAAGAGCCTTTATGCACCCTAAGATCCTCGGGGAAAATCTTTCCATGCAAAGAAGAGCCAACATTCATGGCCACGCTTACATCCAAAATCTTGAAGAGAGCCATCTTTTGCCATCGGATGATGCTTCACTTGAAGGAGATTTGAAATGAAGCAAAGAGCTCAAAAGGCAAAGTTCTTTGGAGGTCAAATCGACAATGAGTAGTTGGCTTCACTTTCAAATCTTGAACACTTCATAGGTAGACTTGATTGGATGTTGCTTCACGATGTCATGCTTTGCTTTTGAGATGATCAAAGGCCACACATAGAATAAGTTGTTCACTCGGGCTTGAACTTCAAGCTATCGAAGCTCACCACTCCCATGCCAAGATACTCCAAGGGCGGCTCCAAGTTTAGCTCGGGGTCGATTATATCAAGAGATTGAGGTGTTTGTACTCCGGCCGAGCAGCATGGTCAGATATATATACGACAAAAAGAAACTCACCAAGAAAGCTTAGTAGCTTGGTTAGAAAAGAATATTCTCTAAATAAGATCACATATTCGAATTTGATTAGTTTCGGGTTTGTAGAGAAAAGAATTCACCTCTATTTTTGCTCTGCACTATGGATTGAGATTCTATACTGAATAAGGGAAAGAGTAGTTTGTCACTCAAGTGTGATTCATGGTCTACAAGATGATCTGCCATGACAGAGGTCATCGATTCAAATCTCTAAGATTATGCGACAGCTACTTCTACCTTATTTTTGTATTGTACTGCAACTTTTACAGCTTCTTTTTCTCTGTTCATGTACGTGGAAGGCACATATCTGTACGTAGAAGGTGCAACGGAAAGAACGTTTGAATTCGGAGCTCAATGGTTCAAATCCTTGTGCACATACGACATGCATTCTTCAAAAGAAAACGAAATTACTTGCGCATTCTTCTCTAAAGAGATCGAAAGAAGACAATTTACACGCTCAAACAATGAGAAGATGATGACAAAGGTCTCCATGGATGCTCAACCTAGGAGCTCTGATACCAATGCAAGAGAGCAAGGATTACGACCACCACATGCTAGATAGATGACTCTCCTCCCAACCAAATGCCTCTATATATAGCTCTCTCCAGGGGACTTCCCTCTTGAGCAGGTGGATGCTAATCAGCCATGTCTCAGCCATGTAACTGCATGTGCACCAAGTGTCCTAGTCAGCTCGAGTTAACTCAAGTGGATGCTTCTAGAAGGCTCTAGATCTCAAGTTTGGGCAAAATACTCTTCCCATGTCCCCCATGGGGATTGAACCCAAGACCTTCTCCTTCACATCCTTGAGACTTAACCACTAAGCTAAGTGGATCACTTGTTCACAAGAGCAGAAGACCTCCTAGTAAGTCTAAACCTGAGATCTTTGGTCATACACACGGATGACCAAACGATGTCCGATTTCAGATCCGTCTAAACTGGCCAGACCCTTGGATCATAGAATTAGTTTATTACAATGGGGCCCACAAATGAAAGTTTTGGATCCATCTCAAGCTTTATTTTGAGCCCACAATGTGAGGCCCATAGAAAAATCACGTTAGTTTGCAAAATTGTAACTTGCTTCTTCTTTAGCAATACCCATATATTCTAGATCTAGAATTTCAAGTGATTCTGTGTATTGTTGATACATGAAAACTGTGTTTTTCTCAGATCAAACTATCACATCAAAGTGCAATAGTGTTCAAGTAGAAGTACTGCTTGTAGTGTTTTTGCAATGTGTGAATTGCTATAGAAATGGCAAACACAGATGGAATGAGTCAACTTATGAGCAATAAGCTGATCATCGTGTCTACTATTTGCTTCTCAGTAGGAACAAATGAAATGTCAGATTCCTTTTCCATAAGCTTCTCTCTCACAAAGTGATAATGGACTTCTATGTGCTTTGTCCTTGCATGGAAAATTGGATTTGCAGCCAAGTGCATGGAACTTACATTGTCTCCAAGTAAGTGAGGTTTGGAACTTACAAGTTCCAAATATGAATACAACTCCTTGAGCCATATTGCTTCTTGAGTTGCAATAGTTAGAACTCTATATTCTGCTTCAGTTGAAGATAAAGCAACTAAAATTGCTTCTTGGAACTCCATGACACCAATTTTGAACCTACAAATGCTAAGTATCTAGAGGTACTTCTTCTATCATCCTTTGCTCCTGCCCAATCTGCATCTCAATAGATTTTGATATCTAAATCTGAAGAGTAAGGATAGTAGATACCTTCATTAAGTGTCCCTTTGAGATATTTGAGTACTCTCTTTGCAACATCCATGTGTGGCCTTCTAGGTGAGTGCATGAATTCACTAAGCACTCCCACACTGTATGATATATCTGGCCTTGTGTGAGTAGCATACATCCAGGATCATCAATCTACTCACCTTCATAAACACTTAATTTGTGATTCATTTCCAAAGGCGTACCTTCAAGCTTTGTGTTCTCCATTCTTAATTTGCAAAGTAGGTCTTCAATGTATCTTCTTTGAGTAAGATACATCCCTTCATTTGTATAAATCACTTGCATACCTAGGAAATATGTAAGCTCACCCAAGTCGCTGATTTTGAACTCCTCTTGCATGTGTCTCTTGATCCTTTGAATGCCATTTAGATCATCACCTGTCACAATAACATCATCTACATATACACATAGATAGATAACCTCATTGTGATTCCTTTTCATGAATAAAGAAGGATATGAGTTGCTAGCTTTGAACCCTTGATCTTGAAGGTATGTAACCAACCTGTAATTCAAAGCTCTAGGAGCTTGTTTCAATCCATACAATGCTTTCTTAAGTTTGCAAACATAAAATGCATGATTAAGGTTTTCAAAACCTAGTGGTTGTGACATGTATACCTCTTCACTTATCCAAACACTTAGAAATGCAATTTTCACATCAAGTTACAGGATTCTCCAATTCCTTGTAGCAACTACACTTATCAATGTTCTAATTGTAATCATTTTTGCAACTGGTGACAATGTTTCCTCATAGTCTATACCATGAGTTTGTGAGCATCCTTTGGCAACTAATCTTGCATTGTACCTACAAATTATCCATTTGAGTTTCTTTTAAATTTATATACCCATCTACAACCAATTACCCTTTGATTGGATGACATTGGAGCCAAATCCCAAGTGTCCATCCCCTTCGGTGCATCTATTTCTTCTTTTATGGCATTTTCCCAATGAGGGTTTCTCTTTGCCTGTTCATAAGTTGAGGGTTCCTCTGAAATTGAGTCTTTTTCCAAGTAGATTGAATGCTTTGTAACAAATGTGGAATCATATCCATACTTTTCTGGTTGTCTTTTCTCCCTTATTGACCTTCGAGGTGCTTGCTTGGAGCATTCTCAATAGTCTTGCATCTTTGCTTTGCCTCTTGACTTCCATAGCTTGTAATCGTTTTCCTTTTCATCGTTGTCATCGTCTGTATCACTTCTTGGATCTTGGAGCTATGTATCATGCTTGCTTCCTAATTGATGAGAATCAGAATCAAGATCATATGGTAGAGTTACCTTTTGCTTATCTTCATCATACCAAGATCTGTGTTCTTCAAACACAACATCTCTACTGTTAAAGGATTATAGAACCCGTAACCCATTTGAGTTGATTCATATGCAATAAACACTGCCTTTGTTGCCCTTTCATCTATCTTACCTCTTATTTGTGATGGTATGTGAACATAAGATAAACAACCAAACACCTTGCAATGCCCAAGACTAGGTTTTCTTCCATACCATGCTTCATAAGGAGTCATAACTCGAAGTGATTTGGATGATAGTCTATACACAACAGTTGAAGTAACCTCTGACCATAGATAATGTGGCAACCTCTTCTCTTCAAGTAGAGTGTTGGAACATCAAGCTTACACTATGCTTGAGGTGGATTTGATCTACATCAAAGGCTATCGCGTCGAAAGAATATCCGTTGGAGAGTTCTTTTTCATATGCTCATTTATTGTATTTTTTGAGAATATTTTTATGGCTCATTTACCGTTGTAAAAGCCTTGAGTTGTACACATGTAAAGGTACAAATATAGGGCCAAAATCCCACGAAATTTTGGTGGTTGAAGTTGCATTCAATCAAGCAATCAATCACCTAAAAGTAGATCAATCAAGATCTTCACTTTTCCTAGATTGTAGGGAAGTGAATTGATTCCCTCCAACAATCATTCCCACCTTCATTTGAATTCAAATTCAAGTTGTAAAAGTTGTGGAACACTCCTAGAGGCTATATAAGGAGTTGAAATCACTTGTACATTACATGGAAGCAATATACATACACTTGTGACCATCATTGTCTTGCTCCTTCAATTTTCTGCATCATCTTCTTCGCCAACAGTAATCTTGCAGAGGCTGCTGCTCTCTCCTCAGAGCTCCAAATTGAGTGCAAGAGGACTCATTGGAAAGGTATTAGTGTCTAGTTTATGCCTGTAAATTTTCAAAGCATTTGGTTCAGCAGATTTGGAGAAATCTCAGTTTTTCTGCCTCGGGGTCAATCTCTGTGTATTCCTGAAAAATAGGAGGTACCACCGGTGAATGTCGCATTCATTCCTATAGCATATTTTGCTTATTCCTTATACTTTTGTGCATTCCATACACTCAACCCTATCACTCCCATAAAATGATTTTTTCTAATTGTAATCACGCTGGTCGCTATGGGCATTTGAAGTTCATTGTCTCTTCCATAGATAGTAAGTTTTTTGAGCTAGTCGACCCGCGAACCTATCTGTTTTGTATCGACTCATTCTCCTTGATGCTCCAAGGTACATAGTGTGTTTCTTTGCACTTATAACATGCCTATAAGGTCTATTTGAGTCTCCAAAAGCTCAAGGGCTGGTCTTGTGCCGGTTGGCTTGACCAAACTTCATCGCTTCGAAACGCACTTTTCTACCTTCGACAAGCTTCTACAAGTTCTTTCAGTGGTATCAGAGCTAGTTCAAGATGGGTGACGGATTTCCCTCAATGATCGAGAAGCTTGATCGACACAACTACGCGGCTTGGCAAATCAGAATGGAGGCCTATTTGCAAGGTAGAAATCTTTATGGAATTGTAGCAGGTGATGAAGCTATGCCTATTCCAAGATCCAAAGGAGGACCTACACAAGAGGAGACATATAAGCTCACACTTTGGTGTGCAAGGGATGCTCAAGCAAGGTCGTACATACTAAACTCTATCTCTGACTTTCTATTACCACATATTAGAGGATGCAAGACATCTCAAGAGACTTGGGATGCCCTGGAGACTTTCTTTTCTGCTAGTACCAAAGCAAGAAAGAATCATCTTTGGAACGAGTTCAACCAAATGAAGAAGACACCTAAACAAACCATCACAGAGTTTGTTACCAAGGTCAAGGAGGTTGCGGATCAGTTAGCATCCATTGGAGAGCTGATTGAAGAAGAGGTCATCATGAGGCAAATTCTCAACGGCATTCGAAGTGATAAGCAATGGCAATCCTTCACGACGGCTTACGATCTCATCATGGATGTGCAAACTCCAGACTTCAACCTCTTTCTTGGACAACTCTTCAATCAAGAAGCCAATAATAGCATAAAGGAAGGTAACTCTTATCATGGTAGTTCAACTAGTGCTCTATATGCAGATAAGAAGGATAAGAAGCAGAAAGGCAAGAAGAAGGAAGAAGACGAAGAAGAGACTTCCCAAGCCAACTTCGCAAGCAAGAGCAAGTGGAAAGGGAAGAAGAAAGGACCAAAGCAAGACAAAGCCAAAGGTCAGAATGTTCAACCTTGTGCCATATGCGATAAGACCAACCACACCACTCAGAACTGCTGGTTCAATGGGAAGACCCAGAAAGGAAGTGGAAGAGGTGGATATGGCGGCAATAGAGGCAGAGGTGGACACAACTTCAACAACAACAATAGAAGCTATAATCGAAGGGACTACAACAATTATTCAGAAGATCAACCACATGAAGACTCATTACTTCTCATGAATCTAAGCCACAAAGAAGGTAAAGAAGATGATCATTTGTTCTACATAGATTCAGGATGTTCGAATCATGTTGCAGGCAACATTGCTCTTCTATCTGACTTGGAAAGTCCAAAGCATAGACATGAAGTGCAAACAGGGGATGACACGAAGCACAATGTGGAGAAGATTGGTAATGTCAAAGCTTCCAATGGTAGGACAAACATTTTGAGTAAGGTTCTCTATGTACCCACTATCACTAAAAACCTAATGAGTGTAGGCCAAATAGTTGAAAAAGGCTTGCAAGTTAGGTTCACCCAACATGGAGCTTTTGTGGAAGATCCATGTCAAGGCTTCAAGAAGATAGCCCGAGGTGAGAAGCATGGTAGGCTCTTTACTTTTGAAGTAGGAGATACCAGGAACATAGCTCTATTCAACTTTGGGTCTCAAACCCTAAGTGAGCTTGAAGTGTGGCATAAGAGACTTGCTCATGTGAATGAAAGAACCTTGAAGGATATATGCAGGGATCAAAGTGTTCTAGGACTGCCGAACATATCAAAGCAACACATGATCAACAGGTGTTATGCATGTCAGATTGGGAAGGCACAAAGACAACCATTCAACCACAAAGGCTACATCCACAACAACTTATTGGACTTAGTACATACAGATGTATGGGGACCAAGTCAAGAACCTTCATTGGCAAGATCAAGGTACTATGTCTCATTTATTGACGACCATAGTAGATGGACTGTTCTATACTTTATCAAGAGTAAGAATGAAGTGTTTGATTGCTTCAAGAAGTATCTTGCGCATGTGGAGAATCATACAGGTAGATCACTAAAGAAGCTCAAATCTGATGGAGGGGGAGAATACTTCTCCAAAGATTTTGATGAGTTCTTGCAGGATAAAGGTATCAAAAGGGAAGTGACTACCAGGTACTCTCCTCAACTAAATGGAATTGCAGAGAGGAGAAACAAGACATTGGTTGGATCAGCCCGAACAATGCTTGAAGAGAAGAAGTTGCCACATTATCTATGGGCAGAAGCTATTTCAACTGCAGTGTACCTTGTCAATCGACTACCGTCCAAATCACTTCAAGGTATGACTCCTTATGAAGCATGGCATGGAAGAAAACCTAGTCTTGGACATTGCAAGGTTTTTGGTTGTTTAGCTTATGTTCATGTACCATCACAAATAAGAGGTAAGCTAGATGAAAGGGCAACAAAGGCAGTGTTTATTGGATATGATTCAACTCAGATGGGTTATAGGTTCTTCAATCCTTCAACCAAGCAATTCACTACAAGTAGAGATGTTGTGTTTGAAGAACACAGGTCTTGGTATGATGAAGACAAACAAAAGGTAACACTACCATATGATCTTGATTATGACTCTCATCAATTAGGAAGCAAGCATGATACACAGGTCCAGGATCCAAGAAGTGATACAGACGATGACCAAGATGAAAGAGAAAGGGATTACAAGCTATGGAAGTCAAGAGGCAAAGCAAAGATGCAAGAGGTTGGAGAATGCTCCAAACAAGCACCTAGAAGATCAGCAAGAGAGAAGAAACAACCAGAAAGGTATGGATATGATTCCACATTTGTTACAAAGCATTCAATCTACTTGGCAAAAGACTCTATTTCAGAGGAACCCTCAACCTATGAAGAGGCAAAGGGAAACCCTAATTGGGAAAAGGCCATGAACGAAGAGATAGATGCATTGAAGGAAATGGACACTTGGGATTTGGTTCCAATGTCGCCGAATCAAAAGGTAATTGGTTGCAGATGGGTATACAAAGTTAAAAGAAATTCAGATGGATCAGTTTGCAGGTACAAGGCAAGATTAGTTGCCAAAGGATGCTCACAAACTCATGGTATAGACTATGAGGAAACATTCTCACCAGTTGCAAAGATGACTACAATCAGGACATTGATAAGTGTAGCTGCTGCAAGGAATTGGAGACTCCTCCAACTTGATGTGAAAAATGCATTCTTAAATGGTTGGATAAGTGAAGAGGTATACATGTCACAACCACCAGGTTTTGATAACCCTAACCATCCATCTTATGTTTGCAGACTTAAGAAAGCATTGTATGGATTGAAACAAGCTCCAAGAGCTTGGAATTACAGGTTGGTTACATATCTTCAAGACCAAGGGTTCAAAGCTAGCAGCTCCGATCCTTCTCTATTCATCAAAAGGGATCACAATGAGGTTATCTATCTATGTGTATATGTAGATGATATTGTTGTGACAGGTGATGATCTAAATAGCATTCAAAGGATCAAGAGACACATGCAAGAGGAGTTCAAAATCAGTGACCTAGGTGAGCTCACATATTTCCTAGGTATGCAGGTGATATATACAGATGAAGGAATGTATTTGACTCAAAGAAGATACATTCAGGATCTTCTTCTCAAGTTCAAAATGGAGAACACTAAACCTGCAGGTACACCTTTGGAGATGAATCATAAACTTAGTGTTTATGAAGGTGAGAAAATTGAAGACATTAAAGAGTATCAAAGCTTGGTAGGTAGCTTGATATATGCTACTCACACAAGGACAGACATCTCATATAGTGTGGGAGTGCTTAGTCAGTTCATGCACTCACCGAGAAGACCACACATGGATGCGGCTAAGAGAGTACTTAAGTATCTCAAAGGTACAATCAACGAAGGTATATTCTATCCTTACTCTTCCGATTTGGATATCAAAATCTACTCAGATGCAGATTGGGCAGGAGCTAAGGATGATAGAAAAAGTACATCTGGTTACTTAGCATTTGCAGGTTCGAAGCTAGTGTCATGGAGTTCCAAGAAGCAACCAACAGTTGCTTTATCCTCAACTGAAGCAGAGTACAGAGGCTTGACCATAGCAACTCAAGAGGCAATATGGTTAAAAGCATTGTATACAGATTTGGGACTTGTGAGTTCCAAACCTCACATATTTGGAGATAATGTAAGTTCCATGCATCTAGCGGCAAATCCTATTTTCCATGCGAGAACCAAGCACATAGAAGTCCATTATCACTTCATCAGGGAGAAGCTCATGGCAAAGGAGATCGACATTTCTTTTGTTCCGACTGAAAAGCAAGTAGCAGATATGATGACGAAGGCACTTGATGGAATAAAGCTTTGTAGATTCAAAGCTATGGCAGGTATTCAACCTATTAGAGAATGAAGACTCAAGCATACTTTAGCTTGAGGGGGAGCTGTTGGAACATCAAGCTTACACTATGCTTGAGGTGGATTTGATCTACATCAAAGGCTATCGCGTCGAAAGAATATCCGTTGGAGAGTTCTTTTTCATATGCTCAATTATTGTATTTTTTGAGAATATTTTTATGGCTCATTTACCGTTGTAAAAGCCTTGAGTTGTACACATGTAAAGGTACAAATATAGGGCCAAAATCCCACGAAATTTTGGTGGTTGAAGTTGCATTCAATCAAGCAATCAATCACCTAAAAGTAGATCAATCAAGATCTTCACTTTTCCTAGATTGTAGGGAAGTGAATTGATTCCCTCCAACAATCATTCCCACCTTCATTTGAATTCAAATTCAAGTTGTAAAAGTCGTGGAACACTCCTAGAGGCTATATAAGGAGTTGAAATCACTTGTACATTACATGGAAGCAATATACATACACTTGTGACCATCATTGTCTTGCTCCTTCAATTTTCTGCATCATCTTCTTCGCCAACAGTAATCTTGCAGAGGCTGCTGCTCTCTCCTCAGAGCTCCAAATTGAGTGCAAGAGGACTCATTGGAAAGGTATCAGTGTTTAGTTTATGCCTGTAAATTTTCAAAGCATTTGGTTCAGTAGATTTGGAGAAATCTCAGTTTTTCTGCCTCGGGGTCAATCTCTGCGTATTCCTGAAAAATAGGAGGTACCACCGGTGAATGTCGCATTCATTCCTATAGCATATTTTGCTTATTCCTTATACTTTTGTGCATTCCATACACTCAACCCTATGTGTATCACTCCCATAAAAGGATTTTTTCTAATTGTAATCACGCTGGTCGCTATGGGCATTTGAAGTTCATTGTCTCTTCCATAGATAGTAAGTTTTTTTAAGCTAGTCGACCCGCGAACCTATCTGTTTTGTATCGACTCATTCTCCTTGATGCTCCAAGGTACATAGTGTGTTTCTTTGCACTTATAGCATGCCTATAAGGTCTATTTGAGTCTCCAAAAGCTCAAGGGCTGGTCTTGTGCCGGTTGGCTTGACCAAACTTCATCGCTTCGAAACGCACTTTTCTACCTTCGACAAGCTTCTCCAAGTTCTTTCATAGAGTACCTGGTATGGAGAGTACCTGGTATGGAGAGTACCTGGTAGTCACTTCCCTTTTAATACCTTTATCCTGCAAGAACTCATCAAACTCTTTGGAGAAGTATTGTCCCCCTCCATCAGATCATAGCTTCTTGAGTGATCTACCTATATGATTCTCCACATGTGCTGGATACTTTTCGAAGCATCAAACACTTCATTCTTATGTTTGATAAAGTATAGAATAGTCCATCTACTATGGTCATCAATAAATGAGACATAATACCTTGATCCTATTTGTATGTACTAAGTCCAATAAGTTGTTGCGGATGTAGCCTTTGTGGTTGAATGGTTGTCTTTGTTGCTTTCCCAATCTGACATGCATCACATCTGTTGATCATGTGTTGGTTTGATATGTTTGACAGACCTAGACCACTTTGATCCCTGCATATATCTTCCAAGGTTCTTTCATTCACATGAGCTAGCCTCTTATGCCAAACTTCAAGCTCACTTAGGGTTTGAGACCCAAAGTTGAATAGAGCTATGTTTTTGGTTTCTCCTACTTCAAAATTAAAGAGCCTACCATGCTTCTAACCTCTAGCTATCTTCTTGAAGCCTTGACATGGATCTTCCACAAAAGCTCCATGTTGGGTGAACCTAACTTGCAAGCCTTTCTTGACAATTTGGCCTACACTTATTGGGTTTTTTGTAATAGTGGGAACATAGAGTACCTTGCTCATAAATTTTTTTTCTTCCATTGGAAGCTTTGACATTATCAATCTTCTCCACACTATGCTCTGTATCATCCTTCCTTTGTTTGAACTTCATGTCTATGCTTTGGACTTTCCAAATTAGATAAAAAGAGCAATGCTACCTGCAACATGATGTGAGCATCTTGAATCTATGTAGAATAAATGATCATCTTCTTTACCTTCCTGGTGGCTTAGATTCATCAACATCAATGATTCTTCATGTTGTTGATCTTCATAATAATTGTTGTAGTCTCTTCTATTATGGCCTCTGTTATTATTGTTGAAGTTGTGTCCACCTCTGCCTCTATTGCTGCCGTATCCACCTCTTCCAATTCCTTTCTAGGTCTTCCCATTGAACCAACAATTTTAAGTGTTGTGGTTGGTATTTTTACACATGGCACAAGGTTGAACATTTTGGCCTTTGTTTTTTTTTCATGCTTTGGTCCTTTCTTCTTCCCTTCCACTTGCTCTTGCCTGCAAAGTTGGCTTGGGAAGTCTCCTCTCATCTTCTTCCTTCTCGCCTTTCAACTTCTTGTCCTTCTTATCTACATATAGACCACTAGTTGAATTACCATGATAGGAGTTACCTTCCATTATGCTATTGTTAGCCTCTTGATTGAAGAGTTGTCCAAGAAAGATGTTGAATCCTAGAGTTTGCACATCCATGATGAGATCATAGGCTGTGTTGAAAGATTGCCATTGCTTGTTACCTCTAATCCCATTGAGAATTTGCCTCATGATGGATTCTTCTACAATCACCTCTCCATTGGATGCCGATTGATCGACAACCTCCTTGATCTTTGTAACTATTGAAGAATCACTCACTAATTAGACATAAAAGACATGAAGACATACGAAGGATAACGGAGAACAAAGAGAAGGAGAAACAAAGCATTCAAAAAATCAAGCCTTAGTGAAGGGACAAATTCACGACTGTAATATAGTACTTAGAAACTTCCAGAATTACAAGTTTTTTATCTCGGAAAAAATATGTATATAAATGAGTTAGAAGATCATAATAATGGGTGAAAAATAGAGAGAGAGAGAGAGTGCAAAGAGTAGAAGGAAGTCCACATATGTAGAGATGAATAGTAGAACCTGAACAGTTGAGTATTCATCTGTAAGAGAGATGGTAAGGAAGGATTTGAGCACATTCTTCTTGTGTGAAGAAATCTAAGTATTTTCATGTTACTTGTTACTGTGAAAGTTAGTTAACAATTACGGTTTTCTCAGTGCACATTTTATGGTACTTCTACAAGTTAGATCTCATAGTATAGTGTAAAGTTTTTCATGAGTGATAGTTTATCTTGAAGTTACTAATCTCAACTACAATCTGATCAAAGAGTTTTGTGAAATGGGACATGTACACACAGTACTGTGTCTGATAGTAAAGGCATACAAAACTGATGAAGTTTTTCTCAAATATTAGATAGAGTTCATTCACTGAAGGAAGCTCAGGTATTACTTCCTTACTTCATTTAAAATCATTTGAAGTAACTACAGACAGAATTGCAGTTGATTCCGGTGAGATTCCGATAACAGTCCAGTGAAGTTTCGGTGAGTTTTAAAACACAGTTTTGGTACATCTAAGTGGCGGAAAGAATATCTAACAGTAAGTAAACAAAGAATTGTAAAGATTGAAGTAAATCAGATCAGAATTGAAGCCTGAAGAAAAGGCAAAGTTTTTTGTAAAGTGAATTTTTAGATTTCATTAAACACATTTATAAAGTTTTCAGTTTTAGAAAGGTTGCTAAGCTACTGATGATTATAGAGGTGTTCTAATATCACTTTAGCTTAGTTCTTGTGGCTTTAATTTCACGTCAACAAGTGGTATCAGAGCAGAAAGCTCCTCAAGAGTAAACAGAAGTGCAGATATAAGAGAAATTGAAGAATTCTTCGTTGGAAAGGTGAAAGCTGAAGTGATCAACAACAAACGACATCAGAGAAGCATTCCAAAGTTATCCTCAAGGGTAAAAGTTTATGAAAGGTAAAATCTATTAACGTTGCACTCACAGGTAGTAATGGAAACAAGAAGACCATGGCAGATCACATTTCTATTGATAAATTGGATAGAGATAATTATCTCGCATGGGTAATGAGAATGGAAGCCTACTTATGAGTAAGGATTTAATGATATATGTGATAGGAGAAGAAAAGAAGCCTACTTTTGGAGATGATAGTCAACCAAGGAAAGAAGAGTTAGAAGCCTTGAAGTTGTGGCAGAAGAAAGATGCAACGGCAAGAGCTTATATCTACAATACCATTACAGATCATTTGTTACCACATATTAGAGGTTTGGAAAAAGTGGAAGACATATGGAATGCATTGGAAGATCATTTCCAAAACACTACTAAAGCTAAGAAGGCTAGCTTATGGTCAGAGTTTACAACGTTCAAGAAAAAGCAAAGTCAAAGCAATAGTGATTATGTCACTAAGATGAAGGACTTGGCAGACAGTCTTGGATCTATTGATGAGGATATTGAAGACCACAGGTTAATAGCACAATTGCTTGCAGGATTGAGAGGAGATGAAAGGTGGAAACCTTTTGTACTCTCAACTGAACTTTCATTAAATCATTTTGTACCAGATTTAAATCAGTTGCTTGGACTAATGCTTACATTTGAGCAAGATTTGAAGACAGATGGAGATAAAGGACATAGTTCTGCTATGTATGCAAAGAGTAAGAAGAAATGTGATAAGTGTAAGAAAAGATGAAGAAGAGATAACTACTCAAGCAAATTATGCAAGAGGAAGAGGTAATGTCAGAAGTAAAAGTAGAGGTAATACAAAAGGAAGAGGTAATTAGAATAACAACAAGAAGACTTGTTGGATCTGTGGATTAAGCAATCATTTGGCTCATAATTGCTGGCATAATTCTCAAGGATCAAGTCAGAATTAGAATAACAATAGCAGAGGCAGAAGCGGAAGACATCAAAGAGGTAGACACAGCCAAAGAGGCGGATATGGTAGAGGTGGAGCAAGAAGTTGGGGATAGAATCAGTCTTACAACACCACCTACTACAACTATGCAAATGATACACAAAATGACAATCATACAACATTGATGATGAATTCGATAAGTGTGTTAGAGAATGAAGATCTAAAGGTATTCTATATTGACTCTGGTTGTTCAAATCATTTGTTAGGTAATATAGAATTGTTATCAGAATTGGAAGGAGGTATTTCAAATTATACAGTACAAACAGGTGATAACACAAAACATAATGTGCATTCAATTGGAAAAGTAAAGTGTAAGAATGGAGCTGACCTGCTAACAAATGTTTTGTATGTTCCAACAATCCCAAAGAACCTGATCAGCATGGGACATATAGTAGAAAAAGGTTTAGTCAGGTTTACAGATGAAGGAGTATTTGTTGAAGATCTAGAGAATGGATACAATCAAATTGTCTATGGTGAAAAGGAAGGTGGACTTTTTACTCTTAAAGTGCAAGGGAATGTTGGTCAAGCCTTGATCACACATGGTGATGAAGTATTTACAGAATTAGACCTCTCGCATAAGAGGTTAGGACACTTTAATGAAAAAGGAATCAAAACTATGGTGGAAAAACATTCTGTAAGAGGATTACTGAATATGAAAAATCAACATATGATTCACAAATGTGAAGCATTTCAAATGGGAAAAGCACACAGGTTACCATTTCAGAAGAAGGGTTATTGTTGGCAGTAGTCAAGGAACTGAAGGAGTCACACGAAGGAAGCCTACGTAGGGAGTCGGAACGAAGAGAAAGCACAAGCAGACATAGTGGTCAAAGAAGATCTGGTAAGTAGGCCACTTAAATTTTTCAGGCATCAAAGAGTTGGGCACACAAGAAGAAGGAGCAAGTAGGGAGCTCCAGGAAATGTATGTCAGAATGTTAGAAGAAATCCCTACAAAATAGTGATTTTCATCACTAAAAACCATTGTAAATACCATTTCATATTTTTTTAGCTCCATTTTGTGCAAGCCAAGGAGTCCTTGAGCTTGAGGAGCTTTAGAAGTACCCACCTATCAGTTTTCACATTTTTTAGACTCCGTTTGAACCTCCAAATAGGGTAGAGAACCTAATTTTTAACTAGGCCGGACACTAGGTCTAGACAGGGCCAAAACCTAGTCAAAAACTATAAATAGAGCTAGAGAGCTCATTTTTGAGGGTAGCTTGTAACTGATTTGAACTTGTAAGAGCTTTTTGAAAATAATCTAAGAACTCCATTGCTTCTCTCTTTGTCTTGCCGTGTGTGGGCGTGTGCGTGTGTATGTGTGTGCATGTTAGTGTGCTTCTCACTCACGCACTTGTGCCTTCACTTGCTTGAGGTCATCATACCATCCTCACGTCTTCCCGGATTGACATTAAAGGAGGTGCTACTCATCACTGAGCTACACCAAATTTTGGCGCCGTTGCCGGGGATCGAGCTTTGAGGACGAGCGTGTGATGGTAAGACGTAGAGTTGACGCGTTGGAGTCATAGGTATTTTCTTCACTTTTATCTATTTTCTTTTGTTTTTCTCATCACCATCATCATCCTCACCATCTCCCACATCCATCTCCATCATCGCGAAAAATTTCAGTTTGTGGTCATATCATCCCACCCATACCATTTCCCTCATTTCGCTTGTGAGAGAGAGCGAGAGAGCGTTAGTGTGCTTGTGATTTTCTGTGTTTTTTGAGATTTTCTGCAGGAATCAGCATCCCTAGCAGCTGCACCAACCTCCAGTAGGTAAAAAATTTGACTGTGCAGGTCCCGAGGCGTTGACCTCTATCAATCGCGATCGACAGAAAAAATGGTCTTTTTGCTAAACAAAGTACATAATCATGATCTACATGCCTAGAGCTTCCCAAATGTGTGCTTGAAATTTTAAAATTCCTCATATTTCTGTCAATCACGATCGCTCTGTCAATCACGATCGACAAATCACGACGGACAATCTGTCAATCGCGATTGACACGTCAATCGCGACCGATAGAGTCAACGACCGACTGACCACGACTGACAGAACCTACGCATGACACGTGTCAATCGCGATCGACCCATCAATCGCGATCGACCAGTCAATCGTGACTGACACAGTCAACGATTGCTTGACCACAACAGACAGACCCTCACGATGGACCTGTCAATCACGATCGACCCATCAATCGTGATTGACCAGTCAATCGCGACTGACAGCCCCGACGGACATGTCAATCGCGACCGACACAGTCAACGATTGCTTGACCACGACGGACAGACCCTCACGAAGGACCTGTCAATCGCGATCGACCCATCAATCGTGACCGATAGAGTCAACGACCCTTTGACCACGACCGATTAAAAATCTGAGCCACGTGTCAATCGTGATTGACCTATCAATCGCGATTGACAGCCACGACGGACCTGTCAATCGCGACCGACACGTCGATCGTGATTGACCTATCAATCGCGACTGACAGAGCTTGCGAACGCGATTGAAGGGCAAATTTGGTCAATTCTTTAGGGCAAAAAATAGTGGACTATTCTTGACAATTGTGGGACAAATATTAGGGTTCATCATGGCATTGTGAGGCCATTACACAAAGTATTTCGAGAAGTCCTGTTTGCCGACTAACCTGTTTAAAATCCTGATTTGGCCCCAAAACCCTGAGTGGACATAACTTCCTCATACGAAATCCGATTGCGGTGATTTTTGTTTTGTTGGAATTAATGTCAGGATTATTAGATAGGATAATGTGAAGCTGACCATATCCTGGGGTAGGAAAAAATTGAGGGTCCCTTGGGATTGTTTTCCATAAAGGCAAAAGGCAATTGGGTCTGTGAATTACATGCATGAAAGTGATCTGTCTGTCAACTGAATTCAATTCTTGAGCTAATTATGGACTTTTTCAGGTACTTTGAGAGCATCGAAGGTTACTCGAAGCAAGAGTGAGTGCGAGCTTGGGAACACGCTTCCTGGGCATACAAGGGCAACCAAGGGAAGAACTTAAGGTTGGAAATTCTCAACACCCACTGCCAATCCCTAGCATAGGCTAAGTACGGATAGAGGTTTTGATTAATTAGGAACACGTTAAGAACTACCAAGTCCAAGAACTCTAATCACTCAAGTGCAAGTGTTAGGAGATTACAATCGCGAAGTAACTTAAGGGAAAAGAAATTAAATTGAGTGACCGCACCCAAGTACGTTAAAAACTTAAGTGTTCCTTGCGACGAAGATTAATTGGACAAGAAGTGACACCCTAAGAGCAATTAAAAAAAGAACAAGTGACTGATACAAAAGAACTCAGCAACGCAAAGTGCACTTGGGAAAAATTGGGATTATTCAATTGGTCTTATGAACCTTAGATCAGGACGACACCTAGGGAGAGATAGACAAAGTCTTAGATCTTCAGAGGCTAGTGTCAATCATACTGCTAGGTCTTAGGCCCAGTAGTTGAGCCATCATTCGTATTACCCTAGCTCTGAGACGAGCGAGTCTGAGATGTCCCACGGTATGGAGAGGCCTATAGGAAGTTCTGGGGTGCCATATTTACATAGGGTGGAAGGCCCTTACAAGACACAACTTGAATACCTTAGGACCAACCGATTAGGTGCTAGCATCTATGAGGACGGCCTAGGAAGATCTGTAGTACAGATTAAAAACCCTGATCAATCCATTGGACTAGAACATCCAGCTGTCAAGTTTGAAAATGGAGCATACCTGGATAAAGAAGGAACCATATACGTAGTCACCAGTCATCCAGATAGGACTGATGAATTTGGGAATGTGGTCCCGGAAACGGACTTAGGTGACCTAGAGCAAGGAAACATGGGTGAAGAACCTAGAACCCCCCGAGGTAAATCTGTTCTTACTAGAATCCTCAATCCCGAGCGGGTTCCCCAGGACAACAAGAGTATAGATCTGCTTCTGAACCGAGAGGCTGACGAAGCCTTTTGGAGGTATAAATCTGATCGGCCAAATGATATAGGAACAATCATGATCTATGAGTTTAAAGATCCAGATAGCCCAGGCAGAGTGACCTACCTAGATCACGCTTCAGAGAGGATCTTTGTGGTTATAGAACATGATAGACATGCTTACACTTGGATGGGTGAGTTTATTTTCCCCCAACCAAAATCTAATGTGTCCTTTGGTCACTCGGGAGCTGGAACGTCCCATGCTCATGGAGTTCAGAGAGACATAAAGAGAGACAGACCTGAGGTAAGCTTTGCCAACTCCTTGGGAAGAGGAAGAACGAGAACGGAAACAAATAGAGTGGAACATGAGGGTCATAGAGCCCCAGGAAACCGAAGAAATGTCGATGATTTTCCTTTGCCACCGAGAGAGCACACGAGGACCCTGAGACCGACCCAGCTAGTTAAGTCCATGAAAAACTACTTCGATGGCACTGGAGATCCCTACGATCATGTGGATGAGTTCAAGCAAGTCTTGAGAGCTGAACAAGTGGAGGATCTATTCATGTAGTACAATGCCTTTGGTCTAACCTTAGGAACACAGCCCTTACGTGGTTTCAACCATTGAATGAGAGACAGTTCAGGAGCATAGACCAACTCTTAGAGGCTTTCATTATTGAATTCTCTAAGAGTGGCATAAGGCATAATACCTCCTCATTGATTCACAGCTTCAAGCAAACCCCTCAAGAGACCATGAGACTTTCAGGAAGAAGATTTAGGCAATATCTTGAAAGATGCCCTGTTTCGGAGCTACCTACACCTGCCAAACAAGTGGCTTTATTCTTGGATGGATTGCTAAGTACAAAGTTGTGATCCTATGTGTACTTGAAGGACCCTAGGACTATAGAAGAGTGTGTACGAATGTGCATTGACATTGAGGATAACCTAGGGGAGGAACTAGAGCTTTCAAAAATCTACAAAGATTCCGATAGTGCGTCTAGCGTCTCTTCCTCACAATCCACATCAATTGAGGAACTTGCGGAGAAAGTAGCTAAAAAACTAGGTGTCTCTAGTAAACAAATTCCTAGATTTGCCCCAGTAAAGAGGTGCTATACTTGCGGTGGTGACCATATGGCGAACGCATGTCCCATCATGGCTCAACCCCAAGTGAATCCTAGCAGCCAATATTGCACCATAGAACGGAGATACACAAATCACACAGCACAAGATTGCCCGTACAATAAGCAAGTAGTTAGACAAACCTACCCTCAGCCCTATCCACAACAGGGAAGATACCAGAACCAGTACCCCCCACAACAATATGGTAGACCGCAGCAACCCTATCAACAACCCTACCAGAACCAACAAAGGCCACAGTCTGTGTTAGCTCAACAACCTCCAACCCCAGCTAATGTGATTCATGTAAAGTATGAAGCAGCTGAGGAAATTTTGAATAGAGCTATAGTGCCAGTAACACCACTGCTCTCAGAAAGTGACCCAAGTGATCATAGCTTTGATTCTACACAAATTGATAGTCCACAGGCTTACTACATGCAATCTCCTGAACATGGTGAGTCCTACTACAGTGAAGAACCAGGCGAACCTAGTTGGGAGCCAGAGTACACAAATGTAATGTACACAAACCCTAACTCTAGGCCCAGCCTAGGCAGGTAGACCCCCATTCCCTAGAGGACCATGCTACAGATGTCAGGGAGATCACCTCATTCGTGATTGCCCCTTACCTCCACCTACACAACCCGAGTCAGTGACAATTCAAGGCTTTTGCCAAGATTGTGGAAAGGAGCATCTCTTACGAGATTGCCCTAAGAAATCCTAATAATATGCCAAAAATAACTCCAATTAACGTTATTGGCTTAGTTGTAGACTCAACAGGAAGTGTCACTTCCACTGCACCAGTGCAAGTGGTCATTAGGGCCCAGGCTTTGCAACAGAACCCAGGAATAGGTCAAGAGAAGAGTGCAGAGGTTAGTGAAACTGAGAGCATAGCCAAGAAACGGTCGAGAGCCTGGAGGGATAGTCGAGAAAGAATGAAAAGACAATGGTCTAAAAAGATGAGCGACTTAGAAGAAAGCATAAGAGAAACAAAAGCCAAAATTGTTGAAATCACCTCTCAAACAAACTCTCACATACCACCACCACCCTCACTTCCATCACCATCTAATCCACCATCTGTCCACCTACCTCAGACCATCCCACCACCCCCTAGAGTAGGATCAGTGTTAGCTGACCCCACTCTTGAAGACATAGACATGATGCTTAAGGCATATCAAGCCAGAATCCAAGAAGGGCCAAATGTGACGGATCATGACAAGTGCTACCCTAGAGCTGACCTAGAGATAGAGAGAACTAAGCTATGCACGAAAATGGTCGCATTGGCTCAGACCATGTTTGAAGCCAATCGCCTTTTCAACTACTCAGGCTCAACTAAGACACAATTGCACTTGGATGGACTCCTAGAGAAGTTAGAGAGTATAATTGCAAGATCTGCCAAGGAAGAAAAAAATCAAGAAAGAGATGAGGCAAGCAAAAACATAAGCCATCCCCCACAGAAAGCTTATGTACCCAATTCCACTGAACCAACACCTCCTCTTCTATGAATAGGTTCACTCCAGAATTCCTACGAGAGATTCAAGAAGACAAATGGGCTAATGAAAGCAAAGCCCCTCCTCCCATTGAACTTGTGGATGACACGCAGGATCAATTCCCACAAGATATTCCTTCCATTTATGGAGAGCAGGAGAGCACCCAGTCCCAAGAGAGATTAGACTTTGAGTCTAATTCTTTACAGGAATTACCCCATTTGTCTTCTTGAATCTCTCGTAGGAATTCTGGAGTGAACCTATTCATAGAAGAGGAGGTGTTTGGTTCAGTGGAATTGGGTACATAAGCTTTCTGTGGGGGATGGCCTTATGTTTTTGCTTGCCTCATCTCTTTCTTGATTTTTTTCTTCCTTGGCAGATCTTGCAATTATACTCTCTAACTTCTCTAGGAGTCCATCCAAGTGCAATTGTGTCTTAGTTGAGCCTGAGTAGTTGAAAAAGGCGATTGGCTTCAAACATGGTCCTGAGCCATGCGACCATTTTCGTGCATAGCTTAGTTCTCTCTATCTCTAGGTCAGCTCTAGGGTAGCACTTGTCATGATCCGTCACATTTGGCCCTTCTTGGATTCTGGCTTGATATGCCTTAAGCATCATGTCTATGTCTTCAAGAGTGGGGTCAGCTAACACTGATCCTACTCTAGGGGGTGGTGGGATGGTCTGAGGTAGGTGGACAGATGGTGGATTAGATGGTGATGGAAGTGAGGGTGGTGGTGGTATGTGAGAGTTTGTTTGAGAGGTGATTTCAACAATTTTGGCTTTTGTTTCTCTTATGCTTTCTTCTAAGTCGCTCATCTTTTTAGACCATTGTCTTTTCATTCTTTCTCGACTATCCCTCCAGGCTCTCGACCGTTTCTTGGCTATGCTCTCAGTTTCACTAACCTCTGCACTCTTCTCTTGACCTATTCCTGGGTTCTGTTGCAAAGCCTGGGCCCTAATGACCACTTGCACTGGTGCAGTGGAAGTGACACTTCCTGTTGAGTCTACAACTAAGCCAATAACGTTAATTGGAGTTATTTTTGGCATATTATTAGGATTCTTAGGGCAATCTCGTAAGAGATGCTCCTTTCCACAATCTTGGCAAAAGCCTTGAATTGTCACTGACTCGGGTTGTGTAGGTGGAGGTAAGGGGCAATCACGAATGAGGTGATCTCCCTGACATCTGTAGCATGGTCCTCTAGGGAATGGGGGGTCTTACCTGCCTAGGCTGGGGCCTAGAGTTAGGGTTTGTGTACATTACATTTGTGTACTCTGGCTCCCAACTAGGTTCGCCTGGTTCTTCACTGTAGTAGGACTCACCATGTTCAGGAGATTGCATGTAGTAAGCCTGTGGACTATCAATTTGTGTAGAATCAAAGCTATGATCACTTGGGTCACTTTCTGAGAGCAGTGGTGTTACTGGCACTATAGCTCTATTCAAAATTTCCTCAGCTGCTTCATACTTTACATGAATCACATTAGCTGGGGTTGGAGGTTGTTGAGCTAACACAGACTGTGGCCTTTGTTGGTTCTGGTAGGGTTGTTGATAGGGTTGCTGCGGTCTACCATATTGTTGTGGGGGGTACTGGTTCTGGTATCTTCCCTGTTGTGGATAGGGCTGAGGTAGGTTTGTCTAACTACTTGCTTATTGTACGGGCAATCTTGTGCTGTGTGATTTGTGTATCTCCGTTCTATGGTGCAATATTGGCTGCTAGGATTCACTTGGGGTTGAGCCATGATGGGACATGCGTTCGCCATATGGTCACCACCGCAAGTATAGCACCTCTTTACTGGGGCAAATCTAGGAATTTGTTTACTAGAGACACCTAGTTTTTTAGCTACTTTCTCCGCAAGTTCCTCAATTGATGTGGATTGTGAGGAAGAGACGCTAGACGCACTATCGGAATCTTTGTAGATTTTTGAAAGCTCTAGTTCCTCCCCTAGGTTATCCTCAATGTCAATGCACATTCGTACACACTCTTCTATAGTCCTAGGGTCCTTCAAGTACACATAGGATCACAACTTTGTACTTAGCAATCCATCCAAGAATAAAGCCACTTGTTTGGCAGGTGGTAGGTAGCTCCGAAACAGGGCATCTTTCAAGATATTGCCTAAATCTTCTTCCTGAAAGTCTCATGGTCTCTTGAGGGGTTTGCTTGAAGCTGTGAATCAATGAGGAGGTATTATGCCTTATGCCACTCTTAGAGAATTCAATAATGAAAGCCTCTAAGAGTTGGTCTATGCTCCTGAACTGTCTCTCATTCAATGGTTGAAACCACGTAAGGGCTGTGTTCCTAAGGGTTAGACCAAAGGCAGTGTACTACATGAATAGATCCTCCACTTGTTCAGCTCTCAAGACTTGCTTGAACTCATCCACATGATCGTAGGGATCTCCAGTGCCATCGAAGTAGTTTTCATGGACTTAACTAGCTGGGTCGGTCTCAGGGTCCTCGTGTGCTCTCTCGGTGGCAAAGGAAAATCATCGACATTTCTTCGGTTTCCTGGGGCTCTATGACCCTCATGTTCCACTCTATTTGTTTTCCGTTCTCGTTCTTCCTCTTCCCAAGGAGTTGGCAAAGCTTACCTCAGGTCTGTCTCTCTTTATGTCTCTCTGAAACTCCATGAGCATGGGACGTTCCAGCTCCCGAGTGACCAAAGGACACATTAGATTTTGGTTGGGGGAAAATAAACTCACCCATCCAAGTGTAAGCATGTCTATCATGTTCTATAACCACAAAGATCCTCTCTGAAGCGTGATCTAGGTAGGTCACTCTGCCTGGGCTATCTGGATCTTTAAACTCATAGATCATGATTGTTCCTATATCATTTGGCCGATCAGATTTTATACCTCCAAAAGGCTTCGTCAGCCTCTCGGTTCAGAAGCAGATCTATACTCTTGTTGTCCTGGGGAACCCGCTCGGGATTGAGGATTCTAGTAAGAACAGATTTACCTCGGGGGTTCTAGGTTCTTCACCCATGTTTCCTTGCTCTAGGTCACCTAAGTCCGTTTCCGGGACCACATTCCCAAATTCATCAGTCCTATCTGGATGACTGGTGACTACGTATATGGTTCCTTCTTTATCCAGGTATGCTCCATTTTCAAACTTGACAGCTGGATGTTCTAGTCCAATGGATTGATCAGGGTTTTAATCTGTACTACAGATCTTCCTAGGCCGTCCTCATAGATGCTAGCACCTATCGGTTGGTCCTAAGGTATTCAAGTTGTGTCTTGTAAGGGCCTTCCACCCTATGTAAATATGGCACCCCAGAACTTCCTATAGGGCCTCTCCATACCGTGGGACATCTCAGACTCGCTCGTCTCAGAGCTAGGGTAATACGAATGATGGCTCAACTACTGGGCCTAAGACCTAGCAGTATGATTGACACTAGCCTCTGAAGATCTAAGACTTTGTCTATCTCTCCCTAGGTGTCGTCCTGATCTAAGGTTCATAAGACCAATTGAATAATCCCAATTTTTCCCAAGTGCACTTTGCGTTGCTGAGTTCTTTTGTATCAGTCACTTGTTCTTTTTTTAATTGCTCTTAGGGTGTCACTTCTTGTCCAATTAATCTTCGTCGCAAGGAACACTTAAGTTTTTAACGTACTTGGGTGCGGTCACTCAATTTAATTTCTTTTCCCTTAAGTTACTTCGCGATTGTAATCTCCTAACACTTGCACTTGAGTGATTAGAGTTCTTGGACTTGGTAGTTCTTAACGTGTTCCTAATTAATCAAAACCTCTATCCGTACTTAGCCTATGCTAGGGATTGGCAGTGGGTGTTGAGAATTTCCAACCTTAAGTTCTTCCCTTGGTTGCCCTTGTATGCCCAGGAAGCGTGTTCCCAAGCTCGCACTCACTCTTGCTTCGAGTAACCTTCGATGCTCTCAAAGTACCTGAAAAAGTCCATAATTAGCTCAAGAATTGAATTCAGTTGACAGACAGATCACTTTCATGCATGTAATTCACAGACCCAATTGCCTTTTGCCTTTATGGAAAACAATCCCAAGGGACCCTCAATTTTTTCCTACCCCAGGATATGGTCAGCTTCACATTATCCTATCTAATAATCCTGACATTAATTCCAACAAAACAAAAATCACCGCAATCGGATTTCGTATGAGGAAGTTATGTCCACTCAGGGTTTTGGGGCCAAATCAGGATTTTAAACAGGTTAGTCGGCAAACAGGACTTCTCGAAATACTTTGTGTAATGGCCTCACAATGCCATGATGAACCCTAATATTTGTCCCACAATTGTCAAGAATAGTCCACTATTTTTTGCCCTAAAGAATTGACCAAATTTGCCCTTCAATCGCGTTCGCAAGCTCTGTCAGTCGCGATTGATAGGTCAATCACGATCGACGTGTCGGTCGCGATTGACAGGTCCGTCGTGGCTGTCAATCGCGATTGATAGGTCAATCACGATTGACACGTGGCTCAGATTTTTAATCGGTCGTGGTCAAAGGGTCGTTGACTCTATCGGTCACGATTGATGGGTCGATCGCGATTGACAGGTCCTTCGTGAGGGTCTGTCCGTCGTGGTCAAGCAATCGTTGACTGTGTCGGTCGCGATTGACATGTCCGTCGGGGCTGTCAGTCGCGATTGACTGGTCAATCACGATTGATGGGTCGATCGTGATTGACAGGTCCATCGTGAGGGGTCTGTCTGTTGTGGTCAAGCAATCGTTGACTGTGTCAGTCACGATTGACTGGTCGATCGCGATTGATGGGTCGATCGCGATTGACACGTGTCATGCGTAGGTTCTGTCAGTCGTGGTCAGTCGGTCGTTGACTCTATCGGTCGCGATTGACGTGTCAATCGCGATTGACAGATTGTCCGTCGTGATTTGTCGATCGTGATTGACAGAGCGATCGTGATTGACAGAAATATGAGGAATTTTAAAATTTCAAGCACACATTTGGGAAGCTCTAGGCATGTAGATCATGATTATGTACTTTGTTTAGCAAAAAGACCATTTTTTCTGTCGATCGCGATTGATAGAGGTCAACGCCTCGGGACCTGCACAGTCAAATTTTTTACCTACTGGAGGTTGGTGCAGCTGCTAGGGATGCTGATTCCTGCAGAAAATCTCAAAAAACACAGAAAATCACAAGCACACTAACGCTCTCTCGCTCTCTCTCACAAGCGAAATGAGGGAAATGGTATGGGTGGGATGATATGACCACAAACTGAAATTTTTCGCGATGATGGAGATGGATGTGGGAGATGGTGAGGATGATGATGGTGATGAGAAAAAACAAAAGAAAATAGATAAAAGTGAAGAAAATACCTATGACTCCAACGCGTCAACTCTACGTCTTACCATCACACGCTCGTCCTCAAAGCTCGATCCCCGGCAACGGCGCCAAAATTTGGTGTAGCTCAGTGATGAGTAGCACCTCCTTTAATGTCAATCCGGGAAGACGTGAGGATGGTATGATGACCTCAAGCAAGTGAAGGCACAAGTGCGTGAGTGAGAAGCACACTAACATGCACACACATACACACGCACACGCCCACACACGGCAAGACAAAGAGAGAAGCAATGGAGTTCTTAGATTATTTTCAAAAAGCTCTTACAAGTTCAAATCAGTTACAAGCTACCCTCAAAATGAGCTCTCTAGCTCTATTTATAGTTTTTGACTAGGTTTTGGCCCTGTCTAGACCTAGTGTCCGGCCTAGTTAAAAATTAGGTTCTCTACCCTATTTGGAGGTTCAAACGGAGTCTAAAAAATGTGAAAACTGATAGGTGGGTAACTTCTAAAGCTCCTCAAGCTCAAGGACTCCTTGGCTTGCACAAAATGGAGCTAAAAAAATATGAAATGGTATTTACAATGGTTTTTAGTGATGAAAATCACTATTTTTGTAGGGATTTCTTCTAACATTCTGACATACATTTCCTGGAGCTCCCTACTTGCTCCTTCTTCTTGTGTGCCCAACTCTTTGATGCCTGAAAAATTTAAGTGGCCTACTTACCAGATCTTCTTTGACCACTATGTCTGCTTGTGCTTTCTCTTCGTTCCGACTCCCTACGTAGGCTTCCTTCGTGTGACTCCTTCAGTTCCTTGACTACTGCCAACAATAACCCTTCTTCTGAAATGGTAACCTGTGTGCTTTTCCCATTTGAAATGCTTCACATTTGTGAATCATATGTTGATTTTTCATATTCAGTAATCCTCTTACAGAATGTTTTTCCACCATAGTTTTGATTCCTTTTTCATTAAAGTGTCCTAACCTCTTATGCGAGAGGTCTAATTCTGTAAATACTTCATCACCATGTGTGATCAAGGCTTGACCAACATTCCCTTGCACTTTAAGAGTAAAAAGTCCACCTTCCTTTTCACCATAGACAATTTGATTGTATCCATTCTCTAGATCTTCAACAAATACTCCTTCATCTGTAAACCTGACTAAACCTTTTTCTACTATATGTCCATGCTGATCAGGTTCTTTGGGATTGTTGGAACATACAAAACATTTGTTA